>JARQTH010000216.1:0-140955 GCA_030142595.1 Trachelus iudaicus
CGCCGCTACGATTTAACGCCATGCTTTTGGTATCGCCTAAAACCGGAGCGTTGTGCATCTCCCCACTCATCTCTGTACCTCGATAGAAGGTTTCTCACCTAGTTTGAACAAATCTACGAACCGTATCACCATTGCAACCGAACACAGACAATTTAATTTAAGCAAAAGAAATAATAGGACACTTGTGTCGCACGCTTTGTAAGCTACTAACGAAAATACATGCTTCTACAGGTTTTACGCTAGCAAACGATATATTGATATATATGACGATATATACATGATATAAAAACGCGTGACGATAACGTGGCCACTGCCGCAAGAGGCGTCAATGTTGAAAGAGCCTAGCACCTGCTAGCTGCGCTATGTCAGCCATAGGCCACTTAACAATATATTACATTCGTGTTAATTTGAAACAAAAAACTAACATCATTCGTGGTTTGATTAATTCTGAATGACGCTATTACCACCGCTTATCCCTCCTAGGGTCATACTAAGTTTTCCTTTTCTCCCTACTCATTTATTTTTGCATCAAATATATTAGTTTTACAAACTTAGTTCCAATCCTACACATGAGTATAAAAATGAAAAAAATAAAAAATTACTGTACAGGGTGTATTACATTTATAGTAGAGTACATAAACAGGGTAAATGAACTCTATAATTATGCAATATTTCCTGATTTATTTAATGTTTCTCTTTATACAGTAATTTATCAGTCTTGTGATTTTCCATGAAGCATCCCCTCCAGGCATCAGCTTTCCACATGCTTCAGGATGGATTGTGCTCTGAAACAAAATGATCTTTTCCTGCGTTTCTTACCTATAATCCTCGAGTATTCTTATCACCTGAGGAAGAATTGACAGAATAAACATAGCTTGACAATTGTATAATACTAGTAAATAGATCACCTCACACTAGAAACACCCAACAGAATTTGTTCTGCCTCTACAGCATCACCAAACTCACTTTCACTAAACTGTACAACCCGGATCAAACAACTGAAGTCAAACTCCATAAGCAAGTGCTCCTTTCAAATAATATCACGCAAGAGACTCAAGGCACAATTTGATTAAGGAACCATCTTAGTATATATCACAAAATAACCCATACTGATTCTTTCGATCTTGTTTTTCATTAGATTATTCTGAAAACTTCCTTGGGAGACACAGTTACATATTGCTTCTTCACTAAAACCACACTACATCTTTTCAGTGAACTGAACAGCTCTCAATAACATTATCGAAGGAACTATTTGCTAGAAGAGCAATAACGCTTTTCAATGAACAGAGCACAGCACCATGTATACTTGATACACAAAAAAAAACTTCACTGACTGAAGAGGAACCAATGGTTAAACTGAAAATTTGTTCAACAAACGAACCAAGAACTGAAACAGCGAAGAGGCGTATAGCGAAACTGTGTATTAATTAACGTGGCATTACTGATCTCCTTGAAGATGCAAAATACCTAAATAAATTAGGGTACTCCAAGCACAGGCATGCATTTAGTTAGGATGACTTCATATTAATTATCTCCATAATTTCATGGTATTTCCTGTGTTTTTCTTTAAATGCCTAGTCTCAAAGAACTTCCATCACCAAGGAGATTATATGATGATGGTAAGTACGATGCTCTGCTTGTCGGATATCTCCAGGTGCTTGTTTCTCGTCGTAGACGAGAACCTCCATCGAGTATGTACGTGCAAGTTGAGGAATCCAGCTGAACCATCACTTGCGGAGCCCTTATTTTAGATTGCAAACTTCAGTGGACAATCAATGGTACTAAAGACATAAATTAATAGACACATGGACACGTTTTAATTTCGTCTGCATAAACGGCATCTATTTTGTTGTTCGAGGAGAAAAAACACCAGGTACACTTTGACCACTGCACCTCCGTCGTCTGTTCGCCTCCGAGCGTGCCACTGTACGCTCACAAATTACATTTCTTTAATTTGGCATCTTTTGCTTTTTCTCAATTATTTTCCCTCTCTCAAACGGACACAATATCTTATTATATATATATACGCATAAATTTAGATAAATGCGCGTATATATATATGTATATATATCCTTGATTGAATCCGTTCAAGAGGAATAACACACAACACAATAATCTGCACTCTCGAAGGCGATGGACACAAAACCACTGTTTTACATCACTGTACACATTTTCAGAGCTCTTTTTCAGCTTTGTCTCGATCGATTTTATTTTCCAGTTTAACCGAAAATTCACCAAACACTGTCCTTTATGGATAATCTGATGTCCGCACTGAGATAACTTATAACTCGATTTCCCTTTAAAGAACGTTCGCGCGTTTTCCTTTTATGGTCTAAGAACGGGTTTTTTTATACTTTGCTCATTTTTTCTCTCTCCGCCCTTCCGCCCCACAAAAACACGATTCATTTCGTCTTTTGCTTGCACTTTGTCAAACTTATCATTCAATTCATTCAGGGAATCACTCCTCGGCCGCGGTGTATTTTAAAAAATTTAGATTACATATGTAGATCAGACCCACCGATATACGAGCATCCGCGATTTTTCTTTCTTTAAATTCTTTTACAACACCGAACGACACTTCTGGGCGTTAACGAGGCCTATTAATATAGATAAACTGTTGTCATTCTTCCACATTTTCTCCGTTCCAATCTCTTCCTTATCTCCCATTCTCTCTTATTTCATCCACTCCTTATTTAGTCGCTTCTCCTCTAAAGCACGAAGGTACACGTTAATTTAGCAAAACAAAGCATAAGAAGAGATAGCCAAAGGTACCCTAGTACACACGTTTAAGATAGATTGTCAAAAAAAAAAAAATGCCGACAGTTCCCGTTTATCTTTCTTTGCTGATTTTGCTTTTTCTTGCCTCTCATTCCTTTTCGTGTTCGCAAGATCCTTAATTAAAGTATCGTCACAACGCATCAAGACGTACTAGTGCCACTTCGCGTTCTCCTGTTTCAAACGTACTTATATCTTTCTCCTTTTTACAAATTTTTAACTGTACATAATAGCGTACGAATACTATGCAATTAATTATAAACAATCGAAAATAACGGTAAAAGCAATTGTTGCGATAAACGTCCTGAAATTCAGGATACAAATTGTGGAAAAGAAAGTAATATATAAAAAAAATTCATTATATTGTTAAAAGTAACGTGAAATGGCAGTAGCAATATTTGGTACCTTGTTGCGCATTTCTTTAATATTATCTACACAATTACGCATCGAAGAACAAAGGGTTACGCTTGTTATGCATATCCGCGTGACAGTCATTAGAAACGGATGTAAGAGACCAGACACGGCGTAACAATAAAGAGATATCGAAAGAGCGACGATGAAAATATATCAGATAAAGTCTGAAAAACCTAAGAGAGACTCTCCTCCCGTCAGAATGATAACAGACGCCAGTTATATGTATAAGAAGTAAATGGGCACTGCAGCAACGCGCCTTACGTAAAAATACAAAGAATTACTTAGATTAATTAGTGACTATGCGAATTACTTTATGCTAGTCATAATTTTAGGGATAGTTTAGCGTTAGCGATAGCAATAGCGATTAATCTTTAATAGAGACGAGATACGCTTCCTTTTTCTTTTTAAATCCTTACTCGTCATACTGCTTGTATGCACATGATTTCTAATAGAGCTCAACATCAGGAGTGTCAGGTTGATTGTTAGATCTGTCGATGAAACACAAAGGGTTTGGGCTTCGTAAAACAATGTTCATTATGAGTTAGATTAGTATGTCGAGTAGCTGGAGTTGGATTATATATTTTTTCTGGTAAAATATAATTAGTCTATCAGTTTCTCTTTATCCCATGTGCTCATCCACTGTAGGAAGAACTTGTTTTCAGGAGTCCTTGATACTGAGCCTACTTAGAACACTCTTTAACACTGAAATTAGAATGTCACTATCTGATCGAATCTCCCTGAGCGAAAAAGACCTAATTTTCTCAATAGATTCACGTTCTCGAGGTTACAAGAAAAAACGTAGCACAAAAGTTATAAAAGAGAATCTATGCGCATTCTTGATTTATGTGTTTCATTACTGTTAAGAATTCGCGATGGTAAATGATTGCTGATATCAGGGAGAATATCTGCTGGTTCATAATCCTCGCATACTGCTGTCAAGATAACGAAGTGGCTCGTCCATACTTTCATGGTAAAAAGTAAACGGCCATAACATTGAATTAGTTGTCCTGAGATCGTCACTCATTGATGAGACTCCTAAGCGCTGCCACCTTTTACCACAACTATCACCAGATGATCCTCCTTGAGACCTTCTTCGCTCAAGCTAGGACAAGTACGCTTAAGTAATTCTGTAGAGAATGCACAAGGTGGGAAGGCATAGAGTACACCAGTGCCTTCGGTATCCTTATTCAGAAGTGATATCACACCGGCTGCTTCTTTTTGTTTCAGGTACGAAACTAAGTTACGCAGGGGTCTGGTTTGCACATTGGCATCATCATTGGTGATGGCTGCACTAGATCCTGCAAGTCCTAAGAAAATCGCGTGGGAACTGGAGGTTTGAATTCTTTTAGAGACGTCATCGAGCTTAGGTTGATCCAAACGTAGTCTCTGTGTAATCCTGAGCATGTGCTTGCCTTCTTCGTCCTTCATCAAGGCTTCAATTATCTCGATATCCCCATCGGTGAGATGGAATTTAGCTGGAAAGAGAGAATTCTTCAAGATAAGAGCGCCTTGCCATACTGCTATGGATTTCCTAGCAACTTCGGGAAGTGTCCTAGACGTGGAGAGCATTCCTGTCCGTGCTGTTTCAGAATCAGAATCAGAGTCCATAGGCCTTCTACGAGGGGATCTTGACCTGGAACGATCGACTCCTGGTTCCCTTGATACGGATCTTCGTAATCCTCTTGGTGTTTCATATTCCATTTCTGGTGGTGGTCTTCTACTGGGCCATTCCGTTTCGTCGCGCATGTACCCTTCAGGGTAAGTTCCTCGATAAGCTCCGCGTCCACCGCCTCTTCTGTCGTGCCAAGATGCATTTCCTCGACCTCTGAAGGATCGTGGAGCATAACCGAATTCACCTTCTGGAGTGTATGGATCATATGGAGACTCATAATCCACTGGCCTGGGTCTAAACTCGCTACTTTCCTCGGGATAAGGTCTTGGTTTGAATCCAAAGCCTGGTGTCACATCAGCGAAATCTACTCGTAAACGACGATCGGGTCCTCCCAGAGGAAAGCCTCTCATTTCTTTAACGGCAGCTTGGGCAGCATCAATAGAGTCGTACAGGATGTATGCGTTGCTGTCTCCTTTAATATAATCAATCTTCTTGATAGCACCGAATCTATCAAACTCTCTCTCAAGTTGGGGAACGGATGTCCAAGGTCCAAGACCACCCACCCAGATACGCGTTGTAGGTGTGGCCTTTCCATAACCAATCTTGCATTGAAATTTACCAATGTACTGTCCAGATAGTTCCACTTTGCACCGATGAGCCATATCCAAGGTCTGAAATCTAACGAAGGCATAGGCATTTCCTGTTCCTGGTGGTGGTCTCTTGATATCTATATCATCTACAATGCCGTATTTGCTGAATATTCTACGAAGCTCCTCTTCAGTGATGTTGATCTCCAGATTACCAGCGAATAAGGTTCTTGTAGCAAGAGGATCATCCTCAGGTGAAACGTGATGCAAGTAATTTGGAAATTTATCTTTCTTGTTTTCAACGCGTTCAAAACCGTGAACAGGATGGCGAATCATCATATGTCTTGGTGGCCCATAATGATGAGGAGGTCCAGGATGTACATGAGGTGGGCCATGGTGCATTGGTGGTCTGACAAATTCATGAGGAGGTGGAATTGCTTCTCTTCTCAATTCTCTATGTGGAGGAAGACCAACAGGTGGTCCATAGACACGCTCGTATCTTTCAAGAGGTCTATGTCTTTCAGTGGGACCAGGTGACCGAGCATAATAACGATCATAGTCCGGTGGTGTCATAGATCTAGGTCGTCTATATGTTTCAGGTCTCTCATAAACAGGCTCGACCAGAGCAACTTTATCATACATGATAATTCTTGGTTTTGCATGTTTTGCATCCCTCGCATCCTCAGAACTTCTAAAGCAAACGTAGGCCACACGCTCATCCAGTTCATGCGAAATCCTTATTGAAAAATCTCCAAACTTCTTATATTCCCTATAGAGAGTATCCTTGATAACCTCGTCACTGGCTTTAGGATGAATCGAACTGACGCATAGAACTTTATAACTGTACGGTCGTTCTGGAGGAAGCTCACGTGGTGCCCTCAGGTAATCATCCCTGTGGGAGCTGGACTCGACGTATCTCGCATGCGATGAGGCTTTCGGTGGAGGACTTGGACTTCTGGCACCTCTGCTTCTACGGCGTATTCTCTCCGGTGTTATTCTCTCATCACTCGAGTCGTTGTATCTACAGATCAAAATCACGAAAATCACCAAGTGTAACTGGAAGAAGTAGCTGATGCTCACTCCTTGCACCACAGTACACAAACTTAAATCACCATAAACTATCATCAATCACCATTGTATATAGAAACAAAAGAAAAATATGGTCAAGAAAGGTTTAACCAGTGCCAAAGTCGTCATCAACAAAACAGACAACTGACATAAAGACGCACTGGAGTAACGCCCACAACTTACAATTGATACACTACTAACAATGAAACTCTCGCACTTTAATGTACTGTCTTACAACCAATTCAACGCAATCCATTAACTCCTGGTAGTATGATATCCCATTTTCGTTTATCAAAGGGAATAATATGTGTATGATGCATGACGTACCGCCCCATGGAGGACCTGCTTCTTTTGACGCGTGGAGGCGGCGTATCCCGACTCGAGCTTCTCTTCATGTTATTGCGGATCATAACCGTGATCTTGTGTCGGTCGTCCCGCGGAATCCCAATCATCAACGCTGACTAAAGCACGGTGAATCGAAGGAGGAGCGAAAAAAATATATAAAAGAAACAAAGAAATGAGGTCGTTAGTATAAGAAATGTACAAGGTCCGCCGCTTGGTACAATCGGCTTGGATTCTACTATATGTATAGTCTACTATTTTCAAGTCTAGTGGCACTAGAATGATGCTTCGGAAACCGAAGCGTTCTTAACAACACCAGGGATACGTTACAAAACGAAACACTCTATCAAACGCACTTTACAACAGCAGAGTTATTGAGAAACTGGCTCTTCCTTTCCTTTAGACAAGCAAAATGGCGACGGCGATGGCTTGTTCGTTCCCGTACGACTCTTCCCTACCTTATGATCTTTCACCAATCACGGGAAATGCGACAGTGCCGTGCCGTATTACAGGCCCTAGGGCCACACTTGATTACACCAGTTCACTAAATTCCTTTTAATTAAATGCCTCCTTGCATCACATATCAACAGAGTCAATGTCTGCTTTACTTTTATCCTTAATACCGTACTAATTTAGGTTACAATTCAATCTTCACCGGATGTAAGTGATATTGATTTTATATAACGTGAAAAATTTGATTGCGCTTTTTGGCCACCTTAATACGCATGCTTCACTGTACGTACTATTTATCGACTCCGCCCCGCTTAGTCAGATTAGTGTCTACTTCTACTTTTCAGTTTTGCTAGTGTTAATACAATCATTTATAGTTATCTACAATATTATAAAAATAATTCTTCATATAAGAAGGTGTAAATTCTTTTTTTATAAAAGTTTAAGAAAACTCGAAGAGACTCTGTCATTATGACGCATTCGTCGGCGGAAGCTAAAGGACAGTCTACGCTGCTCAATGATACTCCAGAATGGCACTCTGTCATTCAAGAAAGCACGTCATTGACACTTGTCTAAATGATGTTCAATAATTAATACCATTTCGTATGGCAAAATAATATATTCATAAGAATTAATTCACCTTGATAGACTTTCACTTGATGAAGACGCCGTTAAAGACAAATGGCACTTTACACCGTTGTAGCTCCAACATTCCAAATGAAAGGCCACAAGCGATCGCTCGGACAAGCATAAAATGACCTAAACAATGCATTTCACAAATATAAAAATTTCTAATTATTTTTAAGATCCTTAATGATTTAAATGCCAAATTTAAGTTTCCTTGTTGCATCGATTATGCCTTTCATATTGGTTGTACTATTAAGTACACATTTAATTCCCACATTTAGGAATTCTATATTACAATTCCCTCAACAGACAGACATTCTAAAAGAAACGAGATAGAACCAATATTTTTATCCTGTATCATAGTATTCAGCAATTTACAAATTCTTCTCCACAAATCAGCACGAAATTTCCAGCTAATAAATTGTGGCAAGGACACCAACATTCCCCTACATACAAATGGGCGTTTTCTTAAACCAATAATAATCTATCATACGAATTAGGTAATTCGCTGGGAATGTAAAACGCTCTTTAACTTCTACTCTAATTTCATTGTTGAAAGTAAATAATATTGACCGTTGTACAGATATACATAAGTACTGATTAAATTTATGTGAATCCCCTACAGGTTCCCGCCCAGAGATATAAGTACGTATGTCCACACTAACGCAGCCGTTCGACGACCTACGCGAGAAAGGTGTACAAAATAACCAGCAGCTTCTATGAAGATGATAAATCTAAAGACTTTTCATTTAATATGTCAAAATTAAAAGGACTAGTTTTACAAAAGTTATACAAGAATTATCAGAGGCCTATTAGTTTATGTAAATCGATAAATCACGTCGCGTTGATTAGTGTTCACGCCTATCTCAAATAATTTTATCCACTTGCCAGTATAAAAGTCGAAGATTAAGCCTTCCCGGCTTAGTTTAATCAGAGGCGGGAGAGACGCAGCACATGTATCTGTTCTGAACAGTTTTCTCCTTTCGTTACTTTTTTACTTTTAATTCACGATGAATAAATCATTTGTGGCTACATTTGTTTTTGCCTTCTTGATCTTTAACATCAGTGCCAAAACAATGACACGTTGCCAGTTGGCCGTAGAACTAATAAACCAAGGATTTCCCGTTAATCAGCTTCAAGATTGTACAGTATATTATATATCGTGCTAATATAAAATCAATTATATTTATATAATTTAAGTGAATTTTCAACAATTTATATTATTCTTTGCCCAGGGGTCTGTTTAGTGGAAAATGAAAGTGCCAGGAACACATCAGCGATTGGAGGACCCAACAGCAATGGGAGTTACGATTACGGCTTGTTTCAAGTACTGAACTCTATAATTCTTTCCTCAATAATTAAGTCGATATGAGAATTCCTTAAGTATCTAAATAAATTAACTCACAGATTAATGGTAAATACTGGTGCGCTAAAGGAGAAAACGGTGGCGATTGCAATATGAAATGCGAAGGTAAGAAATACTTATTAAACTTGATAATCCCGGATATAATTTGCATATACTTTTAGATCTGATTGATGATGATATCACTGATGATAGTAAATGCTGTCTAGAGAAGATTTATCCTAGGCATGGATTTAATGCCTGGCACGGTTGGGTGCAAAGATGCAAGTACCATCCACTGCCAAATGTGACACATTGCTTTAACGAAGTTAACTTGCAATATTAATAGTTAGTTTTTGAATATCGAATATTTTATCGAAATCGAGAAGAATACACTGCTTGTTTGAATTCTAATATTATTTTAACTCATAAATCGGATGCATTATAGACATATCCTCGCGTTCACTGAGCCGCCTCTTCAGCAGCTTCTCCAGGATCTCTGCATTCAACTGAATAGTAAATTGATTAATATTAATAGTAATAAATAGCAGTATGAATTATATTAACTATACCTCTTGGTTATCGGATGGAGAAAGATTTAAATCTTGTTGAAGTTTTAATGTATTCAGTGCCCAAATTTGTGTACCAAGGCGGACTGCCCATATATTTGAGTTCAAAGGTCCCACAATGAAACTACTGTTCTTGTATTCTTTTCTTAAGTGAAAAGAAAAAAGTATTTCAATAGAAAACCGTTGTTACGGCTAGTACGATTTAATAAAGGCACTTACCGATTAAAAAAACTTTTGGACACTTTATTTATATTCATATCCCATGGTACAGTAGTTCGCATCATCATGTTTCCTTTCTTAGCTTCTGGTTTCAGGGTCTTCATCTTCTCAAACATTTGCATCAGTCTTTTCTTATTCTTTACAGACTCCTTCATATCGTGCTTCTCCTTTTTCTCGGCTTTCTCAGCATCTTGACGCTTCTTTTCATCAACTGCTAAGTCCCGGTAATAGCCGCGCTCTTCTGGGGATAATTCTTTCCAGCGTTTGCTTAGCAGTTTTGCTACGTCTGGTAGAGTAATCTCAGGATTCTCTCTTAATACTTAAATTAATAGGAGGGACATAATTATTAATTCAAATCTTTAAATTTTATATTTTGTTATCAAATACTAACTTTGCGGTCTGATCTCTCTGGAGAACTTTATGAATCCTCTACTAGAGCTGCTATCCGATATCGAATCATTCAGAGATTGCGAGTTACTCAATGAACTCTTACTGGATATATTGTTGTAATTCTTCACATCGGTTCCTCCCTGTTGAAAACAGTTCCAAAAAATGTATTTTTAATTCGCTCGATAAGCCAATTTGTTTTATGAGACAAATACAAAGTGACTCACCGTAATACCAAGTACTTGACCTTTACTCCACATTTCTATGGAAATGTCTTTTTGTGCTGGACGTACGTTGTCCACTTTATTTATGATATCAGTCAAAGGTTGATTATTATCTGCTCTATCGTTTGACGTCGTTTCATTTATAATCTCTTCAATATCAAAATCATCACCTAGATCAACTATTGGCAATTGACTCAGGGTTTCATCTTCATTGTCATTGTCTAAGAATTTTTCTTTATCTGGCTGAAATTCAAAAGGTTCTGAATCTACTTGTAAGTCCTTTAGTTCGAAAGACGTATTTGTGTTGATTTTAAGAGATCTAAAATGCTCGTCGTCATTTGAATCCGGTTCACTCAAATTCAGCTCCGCCAAACTAGTCAGATTGTCGCCCGATTTCGTATTATTACATTGTACATTTTTATCATTGCTCTTCGTCCTTTGAATTTCTGGATTGGAAATGTAAACGCCTTCAACGTTTCCAGGACAATTGTCAATAACTATTGTCTTGTTCGGTTCAACTCTACGTCTTTTACATGCTGGCCATTCCTTTTCTTGTTCTCTTTCCATAGGACTTTGCGTATAATCACTATAGCCCGTTGATTGATCGTGTACACTTCCTTCCTCTGTATTTTCTAAGACTGGTGGTAGACAATAGTACATTATTACGATGTCACTGAGATTTTGCAGAATATCTTTCTGTAAATTGTTTATAATAAATTAAAAATTCTTCTGAACATGATCACGCAAGTGAACAATGTGTATGTGAATGTACCTGATTCTTCAAAAGGACTGCAGTTTTGTTTGGTTCAAGGTTTACATCTAACTCAGATGGGGGAACAGTGATACTTAGAAAAAATATAGGTTTTTTTTTTGGTAGGATTTTACCTTCAAAGTGCTCAGACATCTTGTCGCTTATAACCTGCGATCATTATGTAAATATATATCACTTTGATGTTGTATAGAATAATGCTGTATATTATATACCTTTTCCAATTCTTTGTATTTGACAGGTCGGTTGTTCACAAAAATATATTGTTGACCCGTCTGACAAATTTGTGATAAGTCGTTTATATCCCTTTTTGGAAGCATTAATTCTATCTTTACCTTTGGAATGTGCAAAAAATAGATGTATTTCAAGATATGTCAAAGCATAAAAGAAATTTTTCAAGAATCAACAACCAAATAGTTACCTCAGGGTTCTTCGTCTCAAGCAATTCATAATTTGAAATAACTTTATTTCCAAGAATATGTCGTAAAGCCTCTTTTGAGTTGGAGAGACTAGGCTTCATAAAAATTGTATTATTATTTACTCTATAATTTACTCTGACCCCAGGTTGACAAATGCCATAACATTTTAATAAGAATTCCACAAGCTTTACATCCTGATTTGATTTCCTTGTACTACATATAGCTTGCCTCCTTACTGGAAAATTCTTAAATAACTGCTTCACTTTTACAGTTGTTCCTGAAATGGTAAAAATGCTATTGAATATATATTCTCACCATTACGAGAAATAAATAACAGTAATTTCTCACCAGTAGATCGATGAGACAATTCTGTATTCACAATATTCCCATCATGATTAATAGTATAAGACATTGCTGCTTCATCACTATGAGTTTTTGTAATAATACTGACATCGGCAACATGACACAATGCATGTAAAGCTTCTCCACGAAATCCATAGCTTTCCAATGATTCTGCCAATCAAAAAACCTCGTCAACATGCAGAATGCTCAACAGACCTAGCACGAACTACAACAATACTATCATTTCTATTTACCTAAATCACAAAATTCTGATATTTTGGAAGTATACGATGGCAATGCCATACGCTGTATATCACTTTTAGAAATACCATCTCCATCATCCCGTACCTCAATCGAAGACAATCCATTATCCAGCTGAATAAAATAAAGAATATTACAACAATAATTAGTAACAAACCCTTTCAGAATAACTTACCAGATTAACCTCAACACTCTTAGCATTAGCATCCAAAGAATTTTCTACCAGCTCCTTAACAACACTATAAACGGACGTTATTATTTGAGACGATGTTATTAAACTAACGGTGCTGTTATCCAAAGCTGAAATGGGCATTGTATTTCAGAGCAAGTTTCTCCAACCACGTGATGCAACTCCACTATTTACGCTGTCAACATCTCACTGAAAATTATAGTGTCAAACACAGGGCGCCTTTTCAGGAGTAGCTGGGAGTAGCAAACTGGATTCAGCAGGCGTATAAACGTGCTTAGTTAATTTTGTTCATGTAATCATCCTTAATTAAGCGAAGCAATCAACGCACTTGTCTTCCCATTGAATCCAGTTATTAGCTAATCCCGAAAGGACACCCTTACATATGTTTTCGTATGAAGATAAAGCCGAAAGGAAAACAAGAAGTCACCCACGTACCTGTGTATTTCGAGTTGCCTGTTTACAGGCGGCTTATTCTCCATGGGGTAAAACATGGAGTAAACACGCATGTAATTTAAATAAAGCAGTATTGCCGTGGACACAGGGAAACTGCGAAAGGTCTGGGGTTCGTATTCTCGAACCCTTTTCATGAATCTCTCATACGACAGGCCAATGCTTTTTTTTTTAAAATGGAATGTCGCGCGTGAGAGTCATTAGAACAGACTCGAGAAAGACGGATCCTGACACACAACCCCAGTGCACGGCTAACCAGTCAGCCGTCCTAGAGAATCAGATCGACCTAACGCCGCTTATTCGCCATAGCCGCACATCCACCACTGTAACTCTAGTATAAATAATAAATAATTGGTAAATTGATATACATATACTTGTTTGATAGACAATATAGTATTTATTATAAAACTGGAAGGGTACAGGGGATAAGGTAATAATAATGATTATAACTTCATAATATAGAACAAAAATACCCAAGGCTCTATTTCCTTTGAACAAAGACAAACAGAATAGAGTACAGTTGGAAGCATATCGGTACAACGAATTCTTCAAAAGTAGAAAAAAAAAACCCTCGTTTCGAGAAGGTTCTACTAGATTTGAGAATAACAAAATGTAAAAAAAAATAAATGAAGTGATGCTAGGCTGATTCCATAGAGCCCTGGGCGTATACGAGATTAGAGCGTGCGTTCTGGAACAGCTGAACAACTAGAGCACATTTATAGGCTACAGGGTCTCTCAGCGTTTAGGTTCGAGCTCGGTAATAATCGTTAACAATATTTACTTGACTAGAACCACGAATATCACTTTGTACCCCAGGCAGCATCCTCAAATATTTCACCAATCAATATGAAGTAAACAGCGGTTCGCGTGGGCGCAAATCGGAAAGGAGTTTTGTCCCTGAGACGATAACAAAAGAAAAAGGAAGATAATCCTGTAAATCCTTGAAAGATTCCTCATCGCCAGGAACACTTTAGATTCGGAGTACAGAAACGGTACATCATACCCTGGCGTGTTTGGAGCACTTGGAATACTTTAAAGATTCAGTACGCTCCAGATCACCCAGACGATGACGACAAAAGTCCTTTCCGAGGTAGACAGTTGCGAGGCTACCAGGATTCCTGGTTAAGGTCGTCGGGATCCTTCATGGATACTCGAGTGCCTCTAGCTTCTCCATATGCTAATGCTAAAATAACGGTGTCGGCTGGGCCCGGTCCGCTTGGAATAAAATTTTCAAGTGAATCGTAAAAACTCGTAACGTCCGTTAAACCTAGAGAAGTATTTACAATGCTAGAGTACAGCGTGACACCCTTCTCGTCGTGTACCTTAAAGACATTTCCTTACTATATGTATATTAAGCTGTGTGTATAGACTTGATTAACACATTTTCTTGTTTTATCCATCGCCACCCCCCCCCCCTTGCTTTCATTTTATATATATTCATCTTCATGAATTTTTTCCATTGTTATATGACGCACCAAAGAAATTCATGATAATTTATTGTACTATCGTAAACGTGATTCGTTTCCATTTAGAAAACCTGGGTTAGCTTACTATTGTTAGTGCAACGTATTCCTGGCAAGTAATAAAGCATAAATCAATATTAGAAGAGAGAGAGAGAAAATATGTGTGTATGTATCTATATGGTGTGTAAGAGAGCACGAGCAATTGAAAAAAAAATAGATTTTCCTTTCCATTTAGGATTATTTAAAAACAATCAATATCTGTGCAAACGACTGGAAGCTTCGAATTCAGTTTATCACGCCGTTATCAAAAAGAATTTTTAAAAGAAAACGATCGTAAAACTAAATAATTATGGGATTTCTTTCTTTTATCAAGATTGTAAAAAAAAAAGAGAGAATCCGATTTAGATGTAATTAGTCTTTCGAATCTATTCAATAAAGGTTTCTTGGTACGAGCTCACCGACTCCTGGTGGATATATTAATCCTTTGAGCGGTGCTATCGTATAGTACGAATCGAAAGGGTTCTTCCCGCAGTTAATATTTCCTCGACTTTCATCTAGGTCTTATCCACGAGAGTATCACAATGGTAGAAGATCGATAAGGTTCGCCCTGGGTTGCGTTAAGTTTTCCGGAAAGAATTCTGTGAGCTTGTCGTACAGTTCTCTTCTGCGGATGTGTATGTCTCTTGGGGTGAGGTTCTTATGTGCTGTAAGGATGTTACCCAAAGATGAGTTCCAGGAGTCTGTACTGGAGGTCTCGTCTACATTAGAATCCGGCTGATCCTTTGTTTGGAAGAGAACGGAAACCAGGAGCTGAAACTAAATAAACAATACAAGTAAAATTAAATTATATTATATTATAAGAGAAGAGTTTATGAGAATGATCTAGCGATCAAGATGACTGATACCTCTTTGGTCTGCTCTGCGTCGTTATGATCGATGATTTCTGAGATCTGTGTTTGCAAATACTCCAGGGCCTCGATGCTATTCCTTAGGGCAAGCTCCTCGAACTTGTGTTTCCTTATTATGAGTTTGCACTTCTTTAATATCTCCTCGTGCGACGGTCTACAAAGTCTCAATTGCCAGAAATCATCTAACCGCAATTTTGGCAGACAGGATCGACCTGGGTTACCGCCAAATAGATAGTGAACCTACGTAGATGATTTGCATAGTCAATTTATTCTCGTTTAATAACACTGTATCATATAAGGATAAAATTGTACCTTGTTCACGTGGTCATACACCAACTGATGCGCAAATCTAGGACATGGTTCGTAATCCTGCATTTTACTCCAGTACTTCTCACCGACATTTTCGTTACGATAAATACAAGACCATCTATTGTTCTTGATACTATAGACCCAAAATGAATTCTGTACATTGTCATCTCTCTTATCCTTGTCTTTACTCAAACCCTGAGAAGTAATTAGTCGTTTATTTGTTCTTTTCCAACACAGATAAAGACAGTAAGAAGTAAAATAAAATAATAACCAGAAATGACTCACCGATAGAACATAAATCTCTCCAAGTTCTGGATCTATCGTAGCTCTTTGTGTGAAACCAGCAGCAGGTACGTGAGTCGAATCTTTAGTACCGAAATCTCTTAATGTTATGTGCTCCAATTGTTCGACGTCAACATCGTAGGTGAAGAAATCAGTCAGGTACTCCTTGCTTCTTTGCCCCGCAAAAATATACAATTTCCTGGATTCCTAAGAGGAGCAACGATAAACCTCATGTACAAGGGATTTAAAAGTAGAATGAAAGTATAAATCCTAAATTGCAACACAGACTTACTGTGTGAAACAACATGGAATGTCCAACTCTTGATCTAATCGTGGGTTCGTTTGGTAAATTTGGCCTTGCTATATCGCAAGCCAACCTTGTCCACGCCCCTGTTACCATATTATAAGAATACAGTCCTGAGAAAATAGGCTCGTTGGAGTTGACTACCGCTCCTTGATCTTCAGTGCTGAAAATAGAAGATTAATTGCATGTAAAATAAAAAGTATCAATCACCTTAATTTAAATAATCACCGAATAATGTAAATTAATAAAGTTCCTAAGACATACCTTACTAGTGGAACTAAAACGCGCCCACCAAAGACGTATATAGCCCTACCATCAGAATCCATGGACATCTGATGATCAAAAATTAATTGGGGCCCGCCAACGGCGCCGGTATCATCGCAAATTTTAGTCCACTTATATGTGGCGAGGTCGTACATATAAAAGTCACTCTTAAGGTTGTCCGGTGAACGATATTGAGTATCCAGGTAGCGACCCAATGTATACAGTTGACGTTTATAAGGATCGAGACACATTTTGTGACAAGAACGCGCGCTGGGACCGCCCTACAATTAGGATACTTTACATATCGTCACAAGTGAACCCTAACCCATATGATTTAATTCTATGTATTACCATTGTTTCCGTGTCTCGACAAATCAGTGTCCACTTTCCAGCGCTAATATTATATGTCCAAAAGTCGGCAAGGTCCTGATTTCCATCCCAACCACCAAACAAATATAGCTCTTCCGTAGAGGGATCTAATACCATCTGATGACCTCCTCGCATCCCTGGTTTTGGTTCACTCGAAGAGAGCTTTGTCCAAACTGCTCGATAAGATTGAGCATTTATATAATCGTTCAAGAGTCCTACTGTAAAGTTTCATTGTGTTATGCTTGTGTATTCTATTTATTATTTTAATTTTGAGATATACTCTGTTATTACTGCAGTCATAAGACTCACTGGTTACCGCACTTGTGATAAATCTTTCAGCCTGACAGTGATCGCCTTGAGTCACAAGTAAGTCGTACAGGACAGACAGTCGAGGATCTTCTAAAGGAACGCCAGTAACTCTTTGTATTGTTTCTACAATCTCTGGTTGTTCAAGTCGCCGAAAATGCTTCATACACAGTCTTATTACTTCTCTCTGACGATACTGAAACATAAGGATTAGATACTTTGAAGCTCTCGTTTTTGTAATTAAACATTATTAGATTTCCAGAGAATCATTAGTTTTCTAAATTTTACAATTAGAAATGCTAAGGGTGATTCTTACCGAATTGACCCACTCAATACTGGGCTTGACAATTGTAGGGTCATCATTGCCAGCAAGACGAACGTGCCAAATGGAAAAATTGAAACTTGGACCCCAAGATTGTAATGGGAGAATTTTTATATATCTTGATGGGAAATAGTTTTCCTCGCTACCTATCACATGCTTCAGATCAAAGGTCTCTGGCACTGAATCATTTCTTAAACCACTAAGAGATATTCATCATTGTAAATTATAGAATTATATTTTCAGAACACCCAGGTATTCTCCATATAAAACTACTTCCATTAAAATACCTTTCTAATAATTCCATCATGTTATCCGGATCCATACCACCGTAAACCTTGAATTTTCTAATGGTACAAACGTGTGTCTTTTCGTACTTGCCAAATGTAATAGTTTTGACAATCGCTGGATGTTGCAGCTTGAGAATAAGAAACTAAAATAATAATCACAGAGTAACAATCCAATCTTTAAATTCAGACACATACAATTGCCAAGATAAAAAACGTATAACTTTACCTGAGGATGATTGTCATTGTCAGATGACCAACGTGACGACTGATCGGACGGTTTATCGACAAGTATATTCCTGGAAGAAGAAAAATTATCTGAAGCCAAAGCTCTCCTGCGCCAGCTAACTATAGTCAAATACTTTATACTGTTTCTCAGGGTGACGCCTTAATATTTCTCAACGTAAAACACTTCTTCCTTCAGGTTAGACTTGTACATGAGACCAATGGTAGACATTTAGTAGACTCCCCTCCCATGACAGGTCTTCTTTTAGTTTTCTACTCGTTGAAGTAATCACTGAATACTCACTCGGGCACATAGGTGGACGAATAACTCGAGCACTTGTAGATCCTATATTCGAGGATCCTGTGACAGAGAGTAGCATCGTAAGTCGCCATGTTACGCGAATGACATAACCTGTACCACGTTCAAATGTGCCTTCTATTTATTACGTGCAAGTGGCAAAAGTTCTGACGACGTCAATGCTGCTACCATCTACGAGATGACTCGTGTACTCCTATGCTTCACCTTGAAATTATAGATAGGTCCATCGTGGGTTCATCAACATATTTCGCTCCTAAACCCAAGAAGTAAGATCGGATAGAAGAATTTCATATGTTGGATGTGGGATCATAATTAGTAGTGTCAGTTGCTACTGTCACATTCTCAGCTGCTCCCAGTGCAAAGATGTCTTCCTAAATCAGCCCGAAGTATTAAAAAAGTACTTCTACTAATTGGTCAACAGTGTGCCTCAAGAAAAATATGGTCAATGAGGATTCTAACATTTTAGTTGTACGAATGACCTGTGGAAGGCTCCCCAAGAGTTCTAATCAGTTCTAATCCTCACGATAGAAAATTGGCTAGATAACACATGGGAAGAATAAGTCACACGAAACCCGATGTTCTAGAAGGTACTTGAGATTAATCCGATTGTCTCAATTCAGTCTTCTGTTATAACTAGCGGTAACCGAACTTTTAATCAGAATCCAGAATCGGGCGATTTTCAATATGTGAAATTTTATCTTCTCTCTAATTTTACTTTTTGTCGTAAGCCAATTGGATATTATACGTAAAAATCATGATAGATGCATTAAATGAAATTTAAAGGATAATCCCAGATACTAAATTACCCTCGAGATCTTAACGATCCATGTGTTAGCTTTTATATACACCGATATAACTTCTACTACATAAATAGATACATTTACAGTTTTACGTAACTTACATTAATAACAGTAAACAATAGGTAGATGGACATATGGCGAATATAAAACATAAAACTATACAGAATTTACAGGGTACAGTGGAGCCACAGACTGAAAAGTTGCAACGAAGAATATATTATTGTATGTTAACAGGATTTATCATTTTATCCTGACATATTCTTCATCTCGAGTTTACGAGGAACTCGTTACGTGTTCAATCCTATCTTTACAAGTCTCTAGTTTAAGTCGGCGACGGTATTAGTACGCACTGCGACACGTTTTCTCTAAATAATTGGCCCCTCGGTACAATCATAGTTTCCTTTGTCCTGGCAATTATCATTGTTTTCCAACAGCCAAATACCTATGGAACAGTCCAAGCGCCTGGGGTCATCCTTGACAAGCAGGAATATACATACCTCTGGAATAATAGGATTATTCGTTGACTACATTTCCATGGCTTTCTTATTCTGGCTGAGTTAGTACTGACCTAAGGGAATTTACAAATCAGACATTTCTAAGTAATATTTGGGAGTGATGGATTCGTTTAAATCAGTTATACCCAAACCGGAATAAGAACACCGTGAAAACATCGCCATTGAAACCTGTCTAGAATTTTCCCAATATTCAAAGGTAGCTTCCTTTAAGTCCTAGAGTATGGACGTGATATTTTACTGTATTCACAGTCGCATGTTTCACCATTTTAAATCCCCTCACTTTTCTTTCTAGTGTCTAGCTCAATTCAAATCCAGCTCCTGCTTGTATTGCGTAGAGTAGCTTTTCACGAAGTGTCTTCTCATCTGGAAATTCTGGTAGCTTCAAGAGATTCATACAGGTACTAGAAGTTGGAAGTCGATCCACACTGCCTGCTAGTTGGATACAGAAAGGAGGATCCAATTCCTAAGGGACAAGACAAATAATCGTGTTAACCAGTTATGAAGGATAATCGAATCTTAAATATCCTTCGACTGCATTACTCACCTTAAATCCAAGTAGTGGAGGCCTACTGCAGCTTGTAACGAACTTGAGTAGTTGACTTTTCTGTTGGTCGTTGAACTCTTCGACAACTTTCCAAAATGCAGTGATGGTTGGATGATCCGGAGCATAACCCCCAGTGTAATTGGTATGAAGCTTTAGGTCATTCACATCCACCGGTATTTGAGCTCCTGAGATTAGGACTTGGAGCTCCTTATTGTTAAACATCTGAAGCCAGTCCAAGGGAACGACGTTACTGATGCCTTGTTTGAATGCATAGCACTGAGCTCTGATTTGCTTGTTGAGTTTATAATCAGCCATCAGATGTATATATTCAATCCTATTGTGATTCGTCACAGGAATATTGGCACCGCTTGATTTTAATTCATCGACGCGTCTCTCACCAAGCTCGTCGGAGAGAACTGTAAAGTCAAGACCCAGGTCCGTCACGTCACCTTTATAGCTTTTTAAGTAGAGAAGATTTCTGTACATAATCGGATCCAGTGAAGCAAGATGATGCACATCTACATCAGATTGCCTGCCGACGATTTTTGATAAAAAGAACTCTGCAAAAGGTAGTTCTACCAGAAGATTCTCGTAAAGGGCCTTCCCCAAAATTCTGCCAATGAAGTAGTAGTGCTTAGGAAAGTCGTCGACCAGCAGATGAACTGTAGGATTCGGATACAGCATATTGTCCTTGGTCAGCCTGAAGAAACCACGATTAGGATCAAAACTCGTCTTCAGGAGTTCAGAGAGAAATTCACGGAAGAGTCCACCTCCGTCTACTCCAGCCTCTTCCAGCCCAGCTGTGTTCACTAATTGTACTCTCATCTTCAATCTCAGTTCAGGTTCGTTCTCTGGAGACAGTTTTTCAAAGGCATCTTCGTAGAGATAATTCCTTCTAACAGCAATCTGTATCGAGGGACCCTGCATGAACTGAGTAAGTTCACTCTGCTGTTCCAATTTATCTCTATAAATAAGAGATTGAAAAACAACTACACGGTCGTTGAAAGGAACGACAAAAGGTATTTCACGGAGAAGAGTCAGCGTTCTGACTTCTTTAGTCGATAAAGGAGGACCTTCTTCAAGTTCCTCTCTTGTGAAAGCCCGTAGACCTTGGAAGGGAACATAGCCTCTAAGTCTTCTGCGTCTAAAGGTGAAGTCCTGAGGCTTGTCCAGAGGTATCACGATGTTTGACGCTATCCAGTGATTATCCGGACAGAATTGTCTCCTTAGATCACGAGTATGGAGTTGTCGTAGAAGACCTACAGTGACCTTGAAGAGATGTGCCCACATCTGAGTGTTCTGCTGTGTCTGAACCGACGCAGAAGTTCCTAGGACGGCATTCTTATAATCATCGCGGACTGTGGGTCTTGTGTCTGGGAAGGCTAACTCCACTAGACCTAGACAAACTCCTTTAAGATGCGTCGATAGTGGCACCAAGGCCGAGGTAGAAAAAGGCATCGGCTGTTGGCCTCCATTGTCCGGCTTATCCACAGTCACTTCAGTAAAAAATTCAGTATCGTGGAGGGTCGCGATAAGGAGACTAAACAGCGAGCAAAAGACGGCCAGTAGAGGAACTATCTTCTTAGTATCTTCTGCAGAAAGTGCTATACCACGGGATATGATTTGCAGAAGCGGTGTGGCTCCGCCGAAAAGGGAAGTCTGACAAACTGTTAAGAGAGCGTTCCAGAGGTGCCTTAGAAAAGCGGGCTTAAATGCCAGCATGTAAAGAAGTTTGTACTTGTGGATAGCTAGCTTGTTCGTGATGAGGAGGTTATGACATAATTGGCACAACGGCTGAAGGACAACGGGATCCTCACTGCGGTCCACGGCCATGAGTATTCCATGAACGCGATGCTGTCCGTTCAACATTTCTATGCACTGATGTAAAATATCTGTTTGACCTTGATCAATCATCTCCGTATCCGTTTCACTGTCAGAATCACCGGCTGTGTCTATACTCTGATCAACTGGTGGAGGAGTTATCGTGGAACTGAGTAATGCCAGGACTTGGAGGTAGTTCATAAGTACATCTCTAGATTTTCCAGGAGCTGTAATTATTTATATCATGTAATCAAAAGTCTGATGACTAATTAATACGGATTAAAAATATATACTTACTAAATCCTACAGGCTCCAAAGAGAGAACGGAGTATAGTAGACTGATAGTTGGCTCAGTACCTAGTCGGTTTATACAGTCGATGAGTTGAGAGTAGGGAAACTCTTTGAATTCCGACAAAGTTGGTACAACAAGCATTCGAACGGGCTCTGACATCCTTGGGGAGAGAATGTTTGCACAGAGTTCGCGTAGAACCAACATGGAAAATTCATTGTTGTATTCCAGACGGTGCACTAAGTTAAGAGGACGTTTTATCATATCTAGGAGACATTTGGCCATTGGTGTTGGAGGAACAGGACTGGCGTCGAGCATCGGAGGAACCTTTAGATCTATTAATTTCCTCAGTTGCTCGAAATATTTATTTTTTGCTAAGTAAATAAATATTCCTTCGAGATGTTGATCTGTCTTTTCCTTTAAAATTTTTTCTGTGTCTTCTCGTACAGTAAACACTTCCAGCACGCGTAGCGGTATGGCGAGAGATTGTACAGCATCTGGAGGAATTGCTGCAACAGTGTGTTGCATGCATACTCGTAGAATCCATCTGAAATAAATAATAAATTAAATTAAATGGTCAATGAAATTGTATTTTGAAATCTTTCAAACTGATATTTTGAAGAATTCAGGTACCGTAATCTCCACAGCCACTCGATAGAGTTTCCACAAAGTTCCTTGATTTCTTTTTGGTACTTTAAAAAACGTTGAAGAACCCAGAGAAGTCTGCTTGCATCTTCAGTTGGATCATAAAAAAACAAAACCCTTTGAATGAATGGAACAAGTTCCGGCAGATCAGGATGTCGGCTGTTAAACTTTTGTTGCATCTCATCAAATTTTCTTCTTTCTTGCTTGTGGACTAATTGACGTGTGACAAAGCTTCTAATATGAGCTTGCACTTTAACAGCTGAATTATGCTTCTTACGCTGCTGTTCTCTTTTGAGCCTTTCCAATTGAGCATGCTGCAATAAAGCAGCCTTCTCATCTCTACGGCTTGCACCAGCTAAATTCTGCTGTGGCTTGCGGCGATAATCACCTTCAAAACTATACATGATCCAGTATAGAATAATACAAATTTTTATAGAAAATTAAGAATGTCTGAACTTGTCTATCCAACAGTCTAGATCTGACAGCAACACACAATTCGTCTTATAAATCTTGTACTGAGCAAAGACCTTGAAATTATTCCTCTTATAAAAGAAACCATTTCGACAGGTTCCCAAGTATATACCTATGATATACTAGTTCCCATTAAGGTCCATCTTGACCTATGCAACAAGGTAGTGTTCACCTTGTAGGAAAATAATTTAACGTTCTGTCTGAAGTCTTCGTTGTAATATATGAATGATATTAAATATGATCTATCCTCTTGAGAGAGCTTCCTGATTCTAAGGTTAACAGGATCGATTTTTCAGCTCCTTTAAGTGCTTAATTTATACGTTTAGCCTCCTTTTAAAGCTTCTTGGAACTTGCAAAATAATATGACTTTCGATGCACTGGTTGACTTCGTTGAGAATCAGTTGTAATCCGGAGCGATGATTAAACAATAAATCTTCCACAATACACGTCCAGTCATCAAATGCACTCCATATTGGATTTCGGCATAATAGTCGTCTTTCATGGTCATGAAGTGTACCATTTGACTATAGAGCAGATACGACGTCTTTCTTTAAATATCAAATAAACTGTTCTAATGAATTAAATCGCTGTTAATTACTTCTGGCTGATTAATTCTTTCCCTTAATATTTATTTTATCTACTATCAAAAGCTATATACAGTTCGCTTTTTCAAATCTTGTCGCGACGTGGAAATCAGACTTTCGTTTTCAAGCAGTAGCCGCAATCGCCAGGATCAACATTTTATTTGGAGTTCATGTAATAACTTAATTAAAGTAAAAAGACAACAAGGAAGATCAGTTTGTTACGGTAAATTTCATTTTGATTTATCATTTCTATGTAATGCTGACATACAAATGTGTTTCAGATTTTTTCTTGTTTATCTTTATGCGAACCAAATTGAATTTTACAGACTTAACCTGCGATCTTGTGCAGCATTTTCGAGTACACTTCTAATAGGAAGTAATTGTATGTATTAATGTTCTTTGTGATACTAGAAGTAACTTAGATATAAAATGAATCCTTCAGGTATAACTTTTTTCAGATGCATATCACAGCTCGGTTACTTTGGTCTGTAAGAAACTCGTGGAGTATCCCCAAAGCAAGATTCAGCACGTTACCAAAAGAAGTAATTGTGTTTGCCAATGATGGAACAGCAGTGTGCTGGCATCCAGAGCAAACATTTCCTTATGAACTTTCCAAACCTTTGCCAGAAACAAAAATTATATCTAAATCTGTTTTGAAAATTGGAGAAGCTGATGTAGCTAGTGTATTTCAAAAGCAAAAACCTGAGCAAGTCGTTCAAGAGCTTGCTAACTTGACTTACACTACTAAACACAGATGGTATCCAAGAAGTAGGGATAAAAGAGCTAAGAAAACTCCCATGGATCGTCCATATTTGTAAAAAAAAAAATAGTTTTAATTCAATAAACATAATTATGTCAGATTAATAAAAAGACCATGTAGCAGTCAATATATATATATATATTTTGATAAAATTATTTATTTACAATATCAAAATTGCACAGTCTGGTACTCATTCTTTTAGAACAATTAAAATCAACTCAAAAGTATCACAATATTTACCTATAATACATTTTCATAATATTAAACATTTGATCAGTACTTGAGTTCTCGTTACTATATTTAATTCTCTAGTATAACAAGTGTCAATGATAATAACTATTATATTTCTGCTTATAAATGCACAAGTGAATAATTCCTATTCTTGTCTGTTACAAACTACCTAGTGTTACATCCAAGGCATATGAAATATATTGTCTCTGTACCTTCTATCACAATAATACCGATAAAAAATCTTGCTATAATTAATTCTATATAATATTAAGTCCTAGTACTACAATTAGACGTGTTTCCTATGAATCTGTCTTTCCCCTTCATGCATAAAAATATACAAGGCTTCTTGTAATAAAAATGTGCCCAGTATGCACTTATCTTTACTGCTCCATTTACGAGCTGGACCATAGTACGTTCCAGAAATTTCATTTTTTAAGTTCTGCAAACCCAACGCATCAATCATACAAGCCTCACGCGTCAGTGCTTCATCCTCTATAGTATTTTGAAAAACGTGAAGAGAAATTACCCCATTGCCACTTTTCCATATATCCACAATATATGGGGTCTTACCAACAATTTGTGTGTACACTGCCTTATCGTACATAGGCGTGGCTGAATAAAAGTGAGAAAAGGGCCGATTGCTTTTACCTTTACCCACGTAGAAGATGGCTTCGCAAAATATATTCCACCTTTGAGCAAAAGATAAGGTCCTACCCCGTCGAGGAAGATCCTGAGTGACTCTTGAATCCAGGAGAAGATAATTGAAGAACTCCTTCTTGGGTGCTTGACCAATCCGATTACCACGAGCAAATTTTGAATTTTCATTCGGATTTGCAAAGCCTTGAAAAGCCTCCATTTCCAGTTTGCGACCCATCTCCAGGTTTTTTAGAGGCTTTAATATGTAATACTCCACAGAATCAGAAGCGGCCTTGTTGTTATCTTCTCTTGGATTGTTCTTTGCAGCTTTCTTCAAATTTTTATTTTCCGAAGCTGGGGAGCTCTTTTTCTTGACTCCTTTTACTTTAGGTTTTTCTTCAATATTCAATTCTCTGTTAAGATAATCGGCTATCTCGTCTACCAAATTATTGTTACACTTAGATTTAGGTTTTGATTTCTTATTTGGCTCCATATTGCTTAACACACTGGAAAATAAAAACGGAAATGAATCACCATGCATTGATAAGCGAAATACTAGTTACATAACGTTATATTGCTGACATTATTTGTGCAGTAAAGTTGGCAATCAAATTTTAATAAAAAATACTAATTGTCTAATTATTTATATCAAATTTTCACTATATTCTTATCTAGTTTATATATAAATAGATGATGTAAGGTAGATTTGATTGATCGATCAAATATACGTAATCTTGTTAAGGATATTCGAAGAGCGTATTCGAAATATATATTATTGGAGTGTTTAAATGAAATTGACAAATTACCAAGGAGGTGGTACGCGAAGTCTGCGCTCCCAGAGAACGATACCCATCTCAGGATCTTCGTATTTATAGTCTTCCTCGACACTGATAAATGATCCATAACAGGACATGAACGTACCCGAAAATCTATCCGATTCGGTGGACTGACGATCTTCCTCATTCTGCATCGAGTCTTCAGATATCATTTTTGGATCCCAAGCTGTTCTACAGCTGCTCTCCTCCTCGCAGAATTGATTACTGGACCAAGAATAATTGCCACTTCCATAATCTGATAACGTCTGTCTATCTGTATCACTACTTGTAGAACTTCTGCAGCGATGAAAAACGCGATTAATTGGAGATTTTATACTTTTGCATTGTAACTCATTCACTGTCTTCTTATCATTGTTTATATCACAAATATCGGAATTCCCATTTGATACTGCTTTTACTCCAAAAAGTCTGCTTCCCACTAAACTCTCCATCGAACTCTCCTCGGTCAACAGAGATTTAATTCCTGATATTTGTATGCGGTTTCTATTTAGTCCCGGTAATAAATTATTTCGCCTAGACATCCCTCTTTCACTATCATTATCTCCAGTTATCAGTTGCATCCTTTTACTCAAGTTGGTCGGTTCAATATTTCCCCAGGAGTTCAAATGACCGGCAAGGATTTCAGACATCTTTCCGCGTTCTGTATTTGAATATCTGTCTACAGTGCTGTCTTGTATTTGACAAGGTGGACACTTCGTGTGAACATCTTCGTCATACATGGACTCCTCTAGCTTGACAGCTATTCCTTTGCTCGTATAATTTCTATAGCTTTCAGGTAAAACAACATTACCAAGCTCCGGAGAGAATGGCACTCGTTTTTTCTTGGAATAAGTTTTATTCAGTGGCGTCACCTTTTCAAGTTTCGTTGTGGGATTTAGAGAGTTTGGTGTCTTCTTTGAAGTACCGCTTCTTGGAGTTTGTCGATCCCTCAAAATTTTTGGTGCAAGTTGCGATCTTCCCACTGATTTTGGAGTCTGATGTCGTAAATTAGAATTCTTTACGAATCTTGGTGAATTCGATCCCGAAGGTATCCTGGCTTGGGTTCTTTTATGCCCGGAAGTATAACACATTCTAGCGTTCTTTGGGGAATTTCTTTTTTGCAAGGATGGCGTTCTCGTAGCTGTTACTTTCCTTTCGCGACTTGGAGTTACTTTAAAATTTGGAGATTTGCTGACAATCGAACAATCTGGCGAATAAGTCAATTTCGTTGGCAATCCAATAGGAGTTCTTGGTAAATTTTTGACAGATGCGTTGTTACGCGGAGTGCGGAGATTTGAAGAGATGCTGCAGGGCGTTTTCTTCTGCACCGATTCAGACTTCTTCCTGGACTCTGTTCTGAGTGGAATTTTGTGCGAAAACTGAGTCCCAGTTTTTTTCCTAACAGATTGAGGTGTCTGTACCCTTTTCGTTTCTACTAATTTTGTTGGGACTTTTGCACTTTTTGTGCGAGGAACGTAAATATCATTCTTCGGAGAACTGATCCTTGGCATTCGTTCTCCTTCAACCTTGACGGGGACGTTGAAGGAATCATAGAGTATCGGCGAATTGTCAGTAAACGATGTTGAAAGTCGATTTATAATTTCATTGACTAGAAGTTTTTCATCCTCGACGCTTCGTTGATGGAAATCAATGTCTGTCATGTCAATAGCCTTAGATACTCTCGTCTTTTTATTCTTTGGAAGGCATAATTGATGCCGTCGAAGAGTGACAAAGCTTCTGACAGGAGAGGATTCGCCGTCTGTAGTTGTTGTGTCATAAGTATTTTTATTCGCTTCTTGAGGTGAAACAAAGCTTGTCATATTTGTTGGAGATTTCACATTATCTTCGGAAGTATCAGAGACGAAGTACTCCTCCACAATGTCTCCTTTATTAATTCGAATTTTTTCTAACCAGAAAAATTATAATGTATTATTTAACGATCTCACTTTTATTGTATAAGCTCAATATTTGCATGCTTACCTAATTTCAACGTATACTTTGGTTTGTCATTTTCTTTTTGATCCTCGTTACCACAGTACTTTCCAAGTACTGCAATTGCATCGTAATATGCTCCATCATAGGCATAGTGAAATGGACTACACCCATCGTCATCTAAACTTAAAGGATTACCACCATGTGCTAATAAGATTTCCAATACTTTAATTCGACCCCATGCAGCTGCTACATGGACTGGAGTCATACCATCCACAGATCTGGAACGTTATATAATTAATTAAAATTGTTAACAAAAATAATTCAAATTTGCATAATATATACATAATAAATAAGAATCAATTATAAATGAGAATGTACCTAACATTAGGATTTCCCCCATGACGTAAAAACAATTTAGTGACTTCCTCTGCAAATATCTCACAGTCATTACCAATAACCAAATGAAAGGGAGTAATGCCCTGCGATGGAATCAACACATTTGGATTTGCTTCTTTGACTAGTAACAGTGTTGCAACTTGTCTATCAGAGAAAAAAAGGAATAAATAAAACAGAATAAATTACCACTATCAAACAATTGCAAATGCTTGTAGAAATCAAGAAAAAGAAAGTGCTAAACAACTCACTTCATATTATTATCCTCTAAGCCATCGCAAAGAGAAGACGCCAAAAATAACTGACTTTTCCCTTTAGGAGTTGTTAACATTTTTTCTGTACAATTATAACTTGCCCAATAGAAGAGTCGTTCCTTTTCCTGTAATATTCTGATTTTCCGATTTAAACGAGATGAAGAGTCCAAATACCACAGGAATCTTACTCATTTTTAAATAAGGTCATCCTTCTAAACAATAATACACACTGACACTGACGCTACACTAAAATTTTAATCAGAGTATTACATTGAACCAAATACATAACACTAATCAACTATTCAATCAATTTCTCTAAATCTAGGAAAACTCTGCAACCTGTTCGAGAATTGTTTTATGTCACGAAATTCATATTAAATTAAAAATACATTTTAAAAATTAAACAGTTCCATTGTCCTCCAATCATGTACGATAAGGGGTGGGGGATGATTTTATCCTACAAGAGGGTGCAGAATTCTGTAAAAAAGGTCCAGCGGTGGCATCATTCGTTAAACCCACGTTCAATCGCGAACACTCGACCAATGGCGCAACAGGTTCATAGGAATTCGCGTTCTATGATTGGTCAAAAGTTGAATTTAAATAGAGCTGTCGACCAATGGTAACATGCGTTCACAGGAATTAACGTTATGGTATTGGTTGAGAGTTACATTCAAAAGTGTTTTGCCGAGAGAACCTGGGCCTTGAACGCTATTGGTCAAATAATTGGTCACGTGGGACAACAGTATACAATTTCAAATTTTGAGCGAATGGCAGCATTTGTAACGGAATTTCTTAGTTTCGTTGTGCTTTTTAATTTTCTGAGTAATGTTGTTGAATAATAAGTAATCGAACGTTAAATCAATGTTGTTTCTTTGAGCTTCTCCAGGAGTCACAATTGTTATTTGTCAAGAAATCTTTCTTCCAGCCAGAAAAATGATATCGTAAGTTAATGTCAAAATCAACTCAGGTTACGATTAAGAAATTATTCTTATTAAAGGCACAAAATATTTTTATCGGAGATTATGCAGATCTGTGTAGATGCCAAGATCATCGTAATTGTTCTAATATTTTCCAATTTTGCAGTACATTTAATTCATGTTTTCAGGAGGGTGAAACAACCAGCATCAACACGCAAGCCAACGGCGCGTCAAAGATTTCAGAATTCTGCATCCAAAGAACCGGTACAAGTGTATTGCCGTTTGAGGCCTATGCAACATTGTACAGATGTTTCATGTATGAGACTTATCTCTGATATGACTGTAGCTATTACTCCTCCAGAGTCAGCCACTAACTTTCGGAGTGGTGTTGCAAAGGAGATACAAACAACATTTAGCAGGATCTTCACTGCCGATGTTTCTCAGAAAGAAGTATTTAATGTAGTTGCTCTTCCTCTGGTAGAAAATTTAATCCAGGGAAGGAATGGTCTGCTGTTTGCTTATGGTGTCACTGGTAGTGGCAAAACATATACAATGATGGGAGATGCACGGGATGGTGGAATAATGCCTCGATGTCTTGACGTCTTGTTCAATAGCATTGCTAATTATCAGGCTAAAAAATTTGTATTCAAGCCAGATAAACTCAATGGTTTCGATGTCCAAGGTGATGCAGATGCTATGTTAGATCGTCAAAATGAGTTGCATATTGGTCTTATGAATCAACGTAATGGAAAAAATGGCAAAGTGTAAGACTTTTATACACTTGCGAGTATAAAGTCATAACATATAATCTCGTTTAATATATTTTCTTGCAGATGTAAACATGACAGTGATGGAGAAAGCAATACTCCCATTAGAGAAACTGACGAGTCATGTATTCTCTCAGTAGATCAGGACAACGTATATGCTGTATTTGTTACATATGTGGAAATCTATAATAACAGTGTATACGATCTCCTGGATGATGAGGATGTCAGATCAAAGTGAGTACTTTGGGATATTTTATTTCGGTATACGAGTAATAGCATCATTTCTTAAAATTTTGCAGGCCTCTGCAGAGTAAAATTGTCCGTGAGGATGGATACAAAAACATGTATGTCCACGCTGTAACAGAAACTGAAGTTAAAAGTGCTGATGAAGCTTTCGATGTGTTTTATCGGGGACAAAGAAGACGTCGCGTTGCTCACACAGCACTGAATACTGAATCTAGCCGATCGCATAGTGTCTTTACTGTACGACTGGTGCAGGTAAGACATTTTACTCCATGATCCTAATGTATGTAGTCTGAGTAAAAACATTTTTACCATTTCCATAGGCTCCACTGGATTTTCAAGGCGAGCAGGTCGTTCAAGATAAACGTGTCGTCTGTGTAAGTCAACTGTCCCTAGTTGATTTGGCTGGGAGTGAACGTACAAATCGTACAAAGAATACAGGACAGCGTCTTCGCGAAGCAGGAAACATTAATAATTCTCTCATGACACTTCGATCCTGCTTAGAGATCCTAAGAGAGAATCAATCTCAGGGTACTAATAAGATTGTGCCCTATCGGGACTCCAAGTTGACTCATTTGTTCAAAAATTACTTTGACGGCGAGGGTCAGGTCAGGATGATTGTCTGTGCTAATCCAAGAGCCGACGACTACGATGAGACGATTGTAAATATTTTCATATAGATATTATTCATGAGTTTTCTTAGTACAATTTGCTAATATTAACTAACCATCTAATTTTGAATCCTGCAGCAAGTTATGAAATTCGCAGAGATGACCCAAGAAGTACAAATAGCGAAGCCTTCCGCACCAAAAATGGATTTGGGCTACACACCAGGTCGAAGACATGCCAATAGAGTATGTAGAATACAGTTTACTATAAGAACGATTTACTCATTTTTATTCTTACATATTTCTACATTTGGTTTTTAACCAGATATTCAAAGAAGCTCGTGCCAGGCTTGAAAAACAAGGCCAACCGGATGCTGCTGATCTCGATGTTGACTTAGGTTTAGTCTACAGTCTTGGTGGACCATTCCCAGAGTTGGAACTCAATGGACCACATAATGATCAAGTCATTACGAGGTTGATGCGTTTTTTGGAACAACGCATCGAAAAGAGAAATATTTTGCGTACCGATTTACAAAAAAAACGTAAATTATTCCTACCAACTATTCTGATTTAGTGTGAGACATTTTAAAATATCTAAAAAAAAAAAAATCTTTTTAGAGGATGAGTTCAGGAAGATGCTCGTTACTGCGGAACAGGAACTAATGTCACGTAAAATTGAAAATGCATCTCTAAACGCTGCCAATGCTCAAGAGAAAAAGAAGGTGAGCATCCTTGAAATACCTGTAATAAAACAATGAGAATAAAAATGTAATGTACAGCACTATCCACTTTTATAGGTAACGGCTCTAGAGGCTCATTTATGCAAGACGGAATCTCAGGTAGATAGTCTCCTTCGAAAGTTGAATGGAGCTAACGAAACGATTAAAAGTCTCCAGCGAGAAGTAAGTTTTTTATAATTAAAATTTTTCTTGAGTCTCCAATAACTCTCTATGATCTGTAAAGGAATGATCTAAAAATATGTGTCTCAATAGCTAAAGGATAAAGATATGTTCTTGAATCAACGTATGGTCGAGAAGCAACGAACGAAACAAAAGTATAACACCAAAATACAAGAAGAGACTGATAAGATATACAGAGAACTTCAAATGAAACATCGTCAGGAACAACAATATCTTCAGGTACAATCGAACAAAATTATCTACCTGAATGTCTTTGTCAAGTCCTATATTATCCTTATAAAACAACTTTTTACCCTTTGTTCACCTATAGAACAAGATGAAGGACAAGGAAAATAAATTAAAACTTGTTAAGAAAATCTTGATAGACGATGAAGGAAGCACACAACTAACGGCTGTACCCAGGAGTTCACCACCGCCACCCTCTACTACGAGTGACACTGGTGATATGGTCAGTTGTCGGACTCCTGCAGATGCCCGTTCCAGGAGGGTAATGTATCTCCACGTTGCTATTGCTGTTAATGAAGGACTAAAGACGTTCCACGAATTAAATACTCTTGCCAAGGGGATTCATTTACTTTAAAAGTGATAGTAATATGGCTCCTTCGCAAGCTATTTTGCTCATAGACAAACTATATAAATCGACTGAAAAACATTCGCCCTTACATAATCTTAACACCGTAGGAAAAAGTTACTGCAGCAAATTCAAGACACAGGCGATCGCAAAGTGCAGATAGATGGGTGGATCATCGCCCTGGCACCCTTGTACCTGTAGGAACTATATTGCAGCCTCTGATGCATCGAAGACGTAGTGTGTCACGTCTCAATGATCCTAAAGAAATCACAGAGGGCGTATCCAGATATTGCCTGATAGCCCAAGAACAAGACACCGATGGTGAACTTGAGACTAAGCTATACAAGGTACTCATTAATTGATGACTATCTTCATAATGGTCTATAACAAGATCTAATAAATTACTTTCTTATTTCTATCCATAGGGTGACATTTTGCCTACAAGTGGCGGAGGCGCCCAGGTAGTTTTCAATGACGTCGAGTGTCTGAAGCAAATGTCTCCCACTGCCAGCAGAAAAAGAAGTGGCCACAATAATAGTAAATCCGTAGCACAGCGAGACAATTCTCCAGTTGACGAAATATATTCAAAGAAACCTCGAGTTTGAAGACACTAGGATAATATTCTTTGCAACGTATTTTACGTTTTTATTTATTTATTTCACGTATTTCAATATGCCCTTGTTATTATTACCGTTTACGATCAATCCTACATTGCGGTATATTCTAAAAGAGTCTACAGACGTTCCGGCTACGCGAATTTTTGGGCGGTACGTGTGCTGTCATTTTTAAATGAATTCTATGAATTTTTGACAAGTCTCATCTGTATACTGAGTAATGGTGAGTGTTCAAGTATCGTTTGAATAAAAAAATTAATGCCATTCCAAGAACACAGATAAATGATTGTAGAGCACTGCTATATAGAATCCTGCAACAATATATATATACACACACACACACACACACACACACACACACACTCACTATGAAAATGATGGATGCTGACTGCAAAAATAATGTAAGATCAGTGCGAATAAGTAATGCAGTATTATAATTTTGTCTGCATTATACTTAAGGTATTTTTGAAATAGTAGACGAATTACACTTAATTAGATGAGACTGAAGAACAAACTGTCATCTCATTTATTTACTACATTTATACAATATCAATTGTCCTTACTTTTGTATTTCATACTGTTTTTATTTACTTTACAAAAACCTAATGTTTCTAAAACAATTTGTCAAGTTGTGTCTCGCTGAAAAACTGGTTTCTCTGCACTAGAGAAATAAATGCAGTGGATGCTTGATTAATAGAAAGATTTGTGGATGAAGTGGTGTGACTAAAAAAATCAAACCCTTCGTTTACTAAATTTTTATTTCAAACAATTTCTACTACTCAAGATTCTGGTTTTCCTAGTTTTCCAAATTCATGACAATACAGAAGTTTTAGAGACAACTTCCTAAAGAGACGCAAACTGGTACCAGGGTATAATCATTTTTTAAACACTAGTTATAAGTTTTTGTACGTTTATGTACTTCTTTTACAGATTTGCGTATACTTTGAACATAAATTTAAAAAGTTTACTATGTATTATTTCACTGTTGAGAGTGTTCAAATAATTTTTGTCGCACTTGTTTACCTCGAAGCACTGCCATCTTAAATAATTTACAATAAAGTTCTATGGCAGATGGTGAATCATCATTCCCTGGAACGGGATAACTTATCAGATTTGGATTGCAGTTAGTGTCTACAATCCCGACAGTGGGTATACACATTTTTGCAGCATTCCGCACTGCAGCATGTTCTAGCAGTACACCATTGAGCGTTGATAAAAATATACATAGATCAGGAAGTCGCGTCGTAGATTTAAATTCCATCGTAGAATTTGTAAACGTTCCACCTCTCCACTTTCTTGTATGAGAGAACTCTTTACATTCTTTAGCAGTTTTGTCAACCAGATAAGAAAACTGGGGATTTCTACAGACAAACAGTATAATACCGTCTCTGAACGCAACATGTGCTGTAAAGTTTAATGCATCTCTCAGTAACTCTGCTGTTTGATCCAAGTCAATAATCAAGTGGCTAAAACGAGAACCAAACAAAAAAGGACGCATTCGATTATCCAAGGATCCTCTCTTATGCCCAAAATGTACTTTTGCATCGAACAAGTCTTTAACTGTAAAAAGTTGATGCACTCCAAAGAAATCAGGATGCTTTAGAGGATCTACCGAAGATACTTCAATTTCTGCAATAAAGACATTACTGTTCTACATACTATTAAAAACTAATGTAATCCAAGGAACATTTTTAATATTAATTTATATACCTTCTCTGCTTTGAATTTCAGGTTGGGATTGTGTTGACAGCTTCAATCGTCGAGAAGAATAAGCTCCAAGTGGTTTCAAAAGATTCCCAACAGTCAACACTATAAAATACATTAATAAACGTAAAGTATGCCTGTTATAAAGTATATATATATGATTATAAAAATTTATTGACGCACTACTGGTGGTTAAAGATATTCGTAATACCCCGGCCGACATCTTGCTATATTTTTAAAAGGAGTTCATAGTTTAAGGAGCTTTTTCAGCTTTGTTTCATGAGTCGTACGACTAAAAATAACAGACTCCACATTGGTGGCGGAATCTTATACGAGAAATGATCTTAACAAATGAGACGGCCTGTTTGCTATTTTACGTTAAGTCGTTTCTATAAGCCAATCACAATTATTTTTTTCCCATTTTCGTTGATATAATTCGCTTCTAGAAATATCCCATTGTAGAACGGACTTAAGAAACGTATCTATAACCGGGATATATACTAAAAATTGGCAACAATTTGAAATATTCTTTAAAAAATTAACATTTCATAATCTATAGTAATGAGATCGGTGCTTAATTGTAAGTAATATTTATTAAATAGGAATAAATTGATTCAGCATTTCAGCCACAGATTTGTAACTGAACTCTGAAAGTTATTTAGAGTAAAATTTTTCCCTTCTTAAATAATTTTTAAATGTATTTTTTATTAACTCTTAGATTGTTGCGCAATTATATATACAGAATTATTTATGCCAACGTTTTATCAATACTTTTTATAAAATAATTTATTGGACTGATATTGAAGCGAGTAGAGTATTTTTTGACACCAATGGGAATGGCCGCCCTTTAATAAAGCTGGACGTGCACAACGAGGTCGGTACGAAGGAATCACCTCCACGTTTTTATTCTTGACAGGTAAATTCTCATAAATATTGATCATTTAGTGATTCCTGATAATAATGTTATTAATCTCTTTGAACGTAAGCATTTTTCATAAGTATTAGAAAGTGGTATATTTAAAATCTCAACATATGTTCACAGCATGGTAGACTATGAATGTAGGTTAAATTTGTAGTCGGAAAGTTACATTTGTGTAATTACTGCTTATAAATAATACTTTTTTTGACAATTATAGTAATATACAGGACCTTTGATAATATTATGGTTATAAAAATGTAATGATATCGTTGCTACTTCAAATATTTCATTTTTTAAATTCGTTGTATGTCTTGTTATGTTACAATTTCTTCGTTATGGTTTTTTTTTATTAGAATATTTTAAACAAATATTCAGCTGTCATTTTGTTTCTATTATTATTATTATTATTATTATTGGTGTTGTTGTGGGATTTTGTTGTAGTATCAATAGAATAGTAACATATTGTACATGTATTCAACATTCAGTGTGACGAAGGCATTAGCATTATTCTTATGCACCTATAGAGAACTTATGAACCTTAACGTTGTTTGTATAAAATAGATTGAGCCAGCATAAAATCTTGTCAAAATGCCTCCTAAGAAGTCAATAGAAGAGACCGACAGGCTCACTCGTATAGCCATCGTGAATTCTGATAAATGTAAACCGAAAAGATGCAGGCAAGAATGCAAACGTTCGTGTCCAGTGGTGAGAATGGGGAAGCTCTGTATAGAGGTCACTCCAAATAGTAAAATAGCTTCTATTTCGGAGGAGCTATGTATCGGATGTGGTATTTGTGTCAAGGTACAAAATTTAATTCTATTTTCTTGATGTGCTTGTATATTTCTATTGTAATTATATATATGTTTTAAATACAATTATATTTTTCTTACAGAAATGTCCATTCGAGGCTATATCTATCATTAATCTTCCAAGCAACTTGGAGAAGGAAACAACTCATCGTTATTCGAAGAATTCTTTCAAGTTGCATAGACTTCCTATCCCACGTCCAGGTGAAGTGCTTGGATTGGTAGGAACCAATGGTATTGGCAAGTCCACAGCTTTGAAGATTCTTGCTGGCAAACAGAAACCAAATTTGGGTCGCTTCACCGTAAGTCATCCTTTTTACAAAATACTCATACAACGTAAATCTAATTACAATAAATATGTCTTCAAATTCGCAGGATCCTCCAGATTGGACAGAGATTCTTAGTCACTTTAGGGGCAGTGAGTTACAAAACTATTTCACTAAAATCCTTGAAGATGATCTGAAGGCTCTAATTAAGCCTCAGTACGTTGACCAAATTCCAAAAGCTGTAAAGGGTACAGTCCAACAATTGTTGGACAAGAAGGACGAGTGCGACAATCAGCAAGATATTTGTAGGATGCTGGGTAATTATTAACAATGACTTTTTAAATGAATTTATCTCAAATTTGAATCTAAATTTTGTATTTTTCTATTAGACTTGACACATATTCGCGATCGCAGTATCGAGGCCCTTTCTGGAGGTGAACTCCAGCGATTCGCCTGTGCAATGGTGTGTATTCAAAATGGTGACATTTTCATGTTTGACGAGCCTTCTTCGTACTTGGATGTGAAGCAACGACTTAACGCTGCCGTAACGATTCGATCATTAATTCATCCAGACAAGTAAATCACATGAAATTCATAAACTACTTTCCGACGACGTATTTCACTATGTTTATTTCTATTGCGTCTCTGTTTACTAGGTTTATCATAGTCGTTGAACACGACTTGTCTGTATTGGATTACCTGTCGGATTTTATTTGCTGCCTCTATGGAGTACCTGGTGCCTACGGTGTAGTCACTATGCCCTTTTCCGTTCGCGAAGGTATTAATATTTTCCTCGACGGTTTCGTTCCTACTGAGAATTTGCGCTTCCGCGAGGAATCTCTGGTCTTCAAGGTGGCAGAGAGTGCTACTGAGGAAGAAGTAAAACGAATGAATCACTACGAGTATCCAGCAATGAGTAAGACTATGGGATCCTTTACGTTACACGTGGAGAAAGGTCAATTTACGGATTCGGAAATCCTTGTTTTACTTGGAGAAAATGGAACTGGAAAGACTACCTTCATTAGGATGCTTGCTGGAAATCTTCCTCCCGATGACGGCTCTGGTAAGTTTTACTTTAATTCCAGCAAACAGCAATTACGCCCATTCCACGGGATTTTTTTTCTGTAGGAAATAAATAAGATAGGGAAAAATAATCTTAGGTTTCTATCCTGAAAATCTTTATCTTCGAACAGGCAATATTCCTCAGTTGCACATCAGTTACAAGCCCCAGAAGATCAGTCCAAAATCTCAGGGTATAGTCAGGCAACTGTTGCACGAAAAAATAAGAGACGCTTACATTCATCCTCAATTTATCACTGATGTAATGAAACCATTGAAAATCGACGACATCATGGACCAGGAAGTGCAAAATCTTTCTGGTGGTGAACTGCAGCGTGTAGCGATGGCGCTATGTCTCGGAAAACCAGCCGATGTCTATCTAATTGACGAGCCATCTGCTTATTTGGATTCCGAGCAGCGTTTAGTTTCTGCTAAAGTAATAAAAAGGCAAGTCAGAATTAATGTGTCATGTAGCGAAAACGATCCTTAGTGCACAACGAAGATTATCTTGATGTTGGATCATCATTTTTCTTATTGCAGGTTTATCCTACACGCTAAAAAGACCGGATTTGTAGTGGAGCACGATTTTATCATGGCTACTTATTTGGCTGACCGTGTAATTGTATTCTCTGGTACGCCTTCCTTGGAGACTACGGCACACTGTCCTCAGTCTCTGCTGAACGGAATGAATCGCTTCCTGGAGCTTCTAGGTATTACCTTTAGGAGAGATCCGAACAACTTTAGGCCGCGAATCAATAAGAATCAGTCGGTGAAGGTGAGAACAAGTTTATCCGTTAATATTTCAGCCTTGTTTTTAATTCGGAGTGGTTAACGAGCAACTGCGAATATTTTTTTAATAGGACTTGGAGCAGAAAAGAGCAGGACAATATTTCTTCCTGGAGGAATAAAATGCCAGAGGTTCAGGCACAACTCAGGCAATACCGTTAAGGTATTTACAGTATATAATATGAAAAATATCTTGCGATTCTATTTGGATATCCATTCTTTTCTGTTGTTTTGTACAAACATTCGCGATTGACTTTCACATAACTTCGACCGTTTTTCAATTCCCCAATAAAAGGCAATAGTTTCTGATGATTTATAATCATTTATCGTTATCAATTTCCAAATACATTTCAACGAAAGTGCAAATATTTGAGCAAATGTCAACAGATTAATTTCCAATCTGCTTAGTGGTATTTGAATGTGGGAATTCGTTTTGTACATATTACAAGAGAAACAATTAAGTATATATTTATACATAATTTCTTTCTGAGGGTCGCAAATGTATTTCGTGAAATTATACATACGTCTTGAATAATCACGAATTCTTAATGTACTATATGGGATAATGTGAATTTTATTAATTTCTGGTATACCGTAAACTGATGTAATGGAACAAATGTTCATGGATTGGAACTCAAATCAACTGCTGATTCATAAGATGCCAATAAAGAATTAAAACAAAAAAAAATTAAGGCAATTATCATATTGAAGACGTTTTTAACGTAGATAATTTTTATTATTTTTTAAACAATAAACAATCAAAGTACAGGTAACAACGACATAACTACTCGCTGTGCACTCTAAGACATAGTAGTTGAATTCTTAATGGTTAACCGTAGGATTAGAAATATCATATTCCTTCAGTGACATTGTTTATGTATATTTCTATTCCTTTATCATATGCATATATCAATTTTGTCATTCATTAACATAACATAACCTTAATAGTGACCCTTTCATTATTAACACTATGAGATCATTGTATCGATTAACTTAATAGTACATTTTCAGTATCGTTACTTGTCATATAGTCTCACTCATTCATCATCTTCATCTTATAACCCTGAAAAAGTCTGATTCTAACACATAGAATTCTCTCCTTCTATTCTTATTCAATTCTTAGCTTTTGTTCAATAATTAGATCAATTAAGAGATCACAACTATCTCTCAGACTAGAAGTTATTAAGCATTCATTCCAAGCATGTGACTCTTCTTAAGTTTAAACACTTGGCACAATTTATTACTACTAAATGCGAGCTTTGTCACTGTCGTTAATGTCAATAGTTTGACAAAGCCTCGTAATACTGGTTCGGTAAGTCCCATTGATTTTATTATAATGCCAAACTGATTTCATAAAGAAAGAAAGATATCTTACGTCTATCTCTTAATTGTAGGAAGACCAAGTATAATAAGGGAGTGCATAGCAGTGATAATGAGATAAATTACTTGATAGAAAAGTTTAGATTCTCTATACAATAAGGTGTGATACGTCGGCAGTGTAGGCAGCAGGTGACAGTCTAATGTCATCGGCTCTTGAGAGAGGTCGTTGTCTAATGTCACTGTCACCAGGCCAAGCCCGTCCAGGACTTCTTGGTGCCAAACTCGTCCTAGCAACTGTGTCAACTGCTAAGCTAACTGTTGCAGGATCATTTAAGCCATTGCTTTGAATTCTTCGCTGTGCTGCTATGGAAGCTCGCAATGTCTTGCGTTTCTAGAATCAAATGTATTTACAGACTGCTTAGTCGAGAGGGAATTATGATTTTTCATTTTCATTCTTAGCTCTCTGAAAAATTACACGCTTAGCGAAATCAGCGCAAAGCTTCGTTTTAACAAAGAAAATACAAATATACTTTGGCGATAGTCTTTTAACATTATTTTTGTTTTTGAAACTTTTACCAGATTTTTCTAAAATCTCATCTCGTGATTGCTCTATTATTCCTTTTTTTTTGTCACGAGTCTTCTGGTTGTGTTATAAAATCGATGCTATCCCACTACTATTTTAATTCGTACAGCAAGCAGTGCTGTGCCAAGCCAGAAAAATAATATCATTTACATAATTAATTTGCTAGATTTACTATTTGTAACTCAAAGTATAGTGACACTAAGTTAATAATTAATAACAGATTAGAATCGATCTACTGGATATTTAGCAAAGAGGTAGAGAGAATCCTAGAAAGACTATTTTCATGAAATTAATAAATAAAGAGAATCAATCGATTAGCTAATGTGTCTAGAATTGCGTTTCTACTCTGTGCTATGAAGATAGCTCTGTGAATCAAATTTTACTGGAGTACCTCGTCACCCTGGTCGCCAGAAAGAAATGTAATACTTTAAAAAAAAAAAATCAGCATCTTGGAGAAATTCTTTCCAAGGACTATTTTTAATTGCTTTACCTCGATAGCTCCTCGCCATTTGTCAGCAGCGTGCCTTGCTAGCTCCAATTTTTTCTGTTTACGAATCTGATGCTTCTTATAGGCCATTTCTATTATAATCAGTCCTATACCGCCTACTATCCCTGCACCGACCAGTATAAATACTCCAGCCATATTCTTCAGTCCCAAAGTATTTGGTGTCTTTTCGTTCTGTTCGCACTGCTGAACATTTCTTTGTAATATCCAGTGATGATCCAACTCTTCCATAAAACCACCTGATAACATCGAAGCAATATATTATATTTGATATCTTGAAGCTGTCCGGCCAGACTTACTCTCGTGAAAATCCAGTATAGCTAAAGTCACTGCATCCGCCCAGGGCGATCCTTTCTGTAGACCGATTCCATATCCTGAACGGCCAAACAATTCACCAGCAGTTACTAATTCACAATCCTGAGCAGCCTCGAATTCCAATCGCGAACTGTCCCATATAAATGCCATAAGCTTCCTATAAATAAATCAAATACAAATTTTACGTATTTACATGAGATCGAACGTTACAAATTTTTAATATTATTATACCCTATTTTGACATCATGAATAGCTTCCTCCGCAGTGTCATAATTATTTGCTTCCATAGTACGATACATATTTGACAATTCCACCTGCCTTCTGAAATACATGTCTACGGCAGAACCCTTGACAGTAGCACAAGTCAAATTCTCCATAGTATTTCTTAGCTAAAATCATAAATATTCAATTAACAATTTATCGCGTAAATTAATTTATTTTACTTACCCTAGCATCATTAATTCCAGTTAATTTAGTCTTAGGTCTTTCCAACACGAGAAAAGCTGCTAAGTTGGCAGTGTAAGATGCCACAATGATCATAGCAAATCCAGCCCAAACCATACCGAGTACACGAGCAGAGAAGCTTCTGGGTGTTCCTTTAATTGATATAGAATTGTTAACGATTTAACAAAGTATATATAAAGCCTATCAGTTATAAGAAAAAAGGCTATTTCTAAACATAGAAACCTTCTCCTATTCCACTGTTGAGTAAAACTCCCCAGGCGAACCATATCGCACTGGACAGGTTGAGTGCATCTTCCTCGGTGCCGTCAGTGTTGGCTAGCTTGAACCTCCCGAAAGGCGAGAACCGGTCGAGGAGGTACAGAACTAGTGCGACCACGTGCACCGACACCATCACCAAGATCCACAGGGTATTGCTGAAGGGTTGCAGGAAAGAGACCAAAGTAGATGACCTGGACGGCTAAACAGTTAAAATTATTACATAGAGAAAGCATTGAGTGATTATTTATCATGTGTTTTCTCTATGTACTTTCTTCTCGAGGATGGTGATACCCTGGTATTTGAATGGTTTGCTAAATTCTATGAACTCGGCACGCTCTGGATTTATTGTTAATGGTGCCACTATCATATCAGCTCTTTCGTTTACGAGCTCACCAATGAGGCCAGTCCATTCTTTCTTTCCTCCACCTGTAAATTATTTCTTCAAATCTCCACCAGACATTATAGATACTTTCTTTCAATTGTGTATAGGGTAACGTCTTACCAGAACTATTCTTGATCATATAATTTCCAAATTGGCCATCCGGAGACAGGGCAAGACTGTATGTGAAGTTGGTGGTTTTTGATAATGCTTTTAGTAGATCAATACAGTAACCTTTGCAACAGAATATACGTGTGTCTAAAATAAAAATTGAGTAGATTTTGTTACTTAGAAATAGGAAGTTTGTTTAGGCGTGGTATGGTTGTAATTGATTTACTGACTTTCATACTGGGTTGTATTAAAATGGGGACAAGGAATCTCGTCAGGTTGACACCACTCATTGTCCAGAGGTTCTCTAACATAGACAAATGGTTTTTCTTCTATGGTTAAAACTTTTAAGTGCGTCGGAATCATAAAACCTTCTGGTTTCGTTCGTAAACCACCTGGCCAGGTGATATTGTTCTCCTCTAGGCGCAATCGCATCTTGCTGATATTCTATAGGAATATTTATTTATAAGATAAACATTCAAATTAACTTATTTATCACTGTGTGTACTCACAGGGCAATAAAAGTACTGGCCAACAGATACTTGCTGATCATTTTTAATATTTATAACGTCGTACTCTGCAAAAATTCTGTCTCCGTTGTCATCAAAGGCGACTCTGCCAGTCGCTCCGTTTGGTAAAACTTGACGTCTTATGTAACTAAAAAAAAAATTAATATTGTAATGAAACTGATGAACAATGCCTTTTTAATTTCTGAACTTACTCAAAGAGCTTCTTGCCAGTTTCCCAAATAGAACCAGAGTTATCACAGTCCTTAGGTGCCTCAGTAATGTGCTCCGTTTCATTCATATCTCTTAGAGCAGAGACCAAAACGTACCTTGAAATATTTGAAAACTTAAATATCATATCCTCTGATAAAATTCTCTCATTCAATATTTTTAGACCTACAGGCTGTCCTTTATGTGAGCCTTTTCCTTTGTGGCATTTATTAGTTTCAGGCCCAAAAGCCCTTCTGGAACATTAGGTGCTTCCAAAGCTTGTTCAGTCACAATCCATACATATCCAGAACCGGTCATGTTCAAAGCAGCTGCATCTCTGAAGATGACTCTGGCGTCCGTCTTCCTGCCAATAGAAAATCCAATTGCTTTCATCCATTCTATAATGGAATTATAATTTTTCCTTGTTATTCTACTATTATACTTACGAGGCATACATAAGACAGACCCTGGCTTGGGCACTCTTCATATCCATGAGTTGTTTTGTAAAACTCTCCAAACCTGGTTCGAATTCAATAACGGATTCCACCTGTACCCGAACACTTAGAATTAGTTTATTTCTTATAGTGTAATTGCCTAGAAAATATACAAGTACTTTATATGGAGGATTTGAGCAAGTTTTACAATTGCTTTTGTTAAGAATGTTTAGTCGTTTTCTTTTAATTTTATATATGCACTGGATATTACATGCTTGTTTGAGACTTGAAAATAATTACAGCTTATATACCATTGATTATAACTTTTTAAAGATAGTTGGACTTTGATTATGGATGCACATTTTTTTTCAGAGGGTTGCTAGAACAATAGACATTCGTACAACACAGTTTACCAACATATTTCTAAGGACAGACAACTAAATCAAGACAGTTGCTGTTAGTGTATCAGTTTAATTAAAATTAATAAATTCATTTAGAACGTAGTATTTATCAGTAGCATACTTACCGGTAAATATTAAGGAAGTTCGATTATTCGGTAGATTTAGAAGTCATTAAGTACTACACATTATGAGATGATAGCATGAGAGCAATGGCAAGAGAAGAAAGACGTGTTTACAAATTTTGATAAGTTTCATTCACCACTCGTATCATCGCTCTAAATCCAATCAGCTGCTTCATGCAGAAATATGATAGAACCGTTCGTTACTCCGATTAGAGCCAAGTTTACGTATTCGTTTTATTTTAAAATCAAACATTTAGAAATTCACTTGCTAATCGCCAGTAACGAACGTATTTGATTGCACCAAATTGTCATCCACTTCCTTGTTAGTCATTCGATGGTTTTCTAAATTAAACCATCTTTTCATAACAGGTAAAATAAAGTAGTGGATATCAAATGGCCACCACAGCAGCATAAAGCGTGCAAACGATCTATGACATTGTAAATCTGAACTCATGCGAAGGAGAGTGCGCAACCCACATGTACTTTGATCTCCACGTCGTCCTCCAAACTTTGTGAGGTAGTTTGAAAGCGACCGAGCAAAGCCCTGCCGTCGGTGTCTGAGCTGTGGATGAAGATGACTTTCATATAGTTGAAATGTTTCAATAATTCTACCCAAACGTCAGCCTGATGCGAGTATGGCGGTACAGTTCTTAGGAAGGAGACATGAATGTTCTGTAATGATTTTGTAATAAATTAGTGAAGTACTTACGTATGAATAATATTTACTACATACTTTATCTGAGAATGTTGAATCTCTCGATGATATCCCTATCACTGGTATATGATAGAATCCACTTGTGTATGATACCGCAGCTGGTGATAAATCCCCTGTTAATGGATGGGATACTACAACTGCGTAGACTCTTCTAGCAATTAGAGAATTGCAGACACTCAGTGCAGTCCTTATTGGATTTGAATCCATTTCTATGACTGTGTGATAATACGTTACTCCTTTATTAACATACTGAGAGTCAAAATTTAGATGCTGTAAAAATAAGACAATTTTCTTAGCAAAAAGTTTATTGCTTTCCACTTAATAAACTTCGAAGGATGATATATCTCATGGCTTACATCGATGGTCTCATTGAAGTGTGCTTCGCTCTGGTTGTTAGAAAGGACTCCACCGATATTGAAGTATTTAGGATTTTCGTAAGAAGGAGAACGGTCTCCTGCAATGATGGTGATGCATATTTGCAATATTGCAAATTTATACAGTAATATTCTTCTGAAGGAATCCATTCTGGGGTGTTGCCCTCCGCCCTAAAGTAAGGAAAAAATATTTTTTATTAAATTATATGGATATACTGGATGAATATATTAAACTTCTATAGTATCAAATAGAATGACGTTCAAAAATGTAAGAAATATAAGTTACTTCTTATCTATAGTAACACAACTAGATGATATTTTTACCATTGTTTTCCAACCCCTACGATCCTGCAGCCGCAATTACATATCAGACTCCGCAATTCATCTCGCGTTATTTTTTTGATAGTTGTTATCAAATATGAGAGATGACAAGAACGGCCAAGCCCAAACAAGATGAAATCACCCACAAAAGATGAACAGAAACGGTGAGTGCGAGAGGAGCGGTAGAGACGTGCGCTTAGGAAACTCATTGATCCATTCGGATGCTGCGCATTTTCGACGCTTTCGCTATTACTCTTCTGATACGGGGTATTCTTTATTTCCTCTGATCCCTTTAGATATAAAACGATTCTAATAACTTAGATTTCTTCAACTTGTTGCATTGGTTGCACTTGTTTTGACTTTCAGTAACACTTAAAAAATCTTTGATTCGCAAAGTTATGAATAAGTTTATAGATTTGTCCATGAATCATAAAGATAGTGAATGTAATAAATAATTCATATAATCTGCAATTTTTCATTAACATGAGAAATTGCTGATCAACATTCTTATAATGGCTATATCAAATATTAGTCATTGAATTATTCTTTTCCCCTGTTCAGAAAAGAAATCATTGACAAGATTCTATTAAAATATAAGGAATGTAGGAACATAATAAATGAAAAGATTAATTTTTTCATCCGTGAAATAATTTTTATTTTGTAATATTAATTGTTAATATATATTTCGTACAGTGTACTTTTAAATGAGGTTTAGTTTAACCGCCATCTAAGACTCATTGTTTTCCTGAAATATATATACGAAATAGAAAATGTCAAATATCCTTTGAAATGTAGGATAAGCGAAATTGAATTAAATGGAAAGATAGCCCGTATATATTATTTGTGAATAAGGTAAACAAAATTTAGTATAATGAAATCGTAAAATCTTAAAATTATAAAAACTGTCCTTGGCGCTGTAAACGGTTGTAGGATTTGTGAAGATTTAGGCTTCTTGGAGGATAAGTGATTTTGAAATCTGCTCTGATCTGTTCATTCGAAAGAAAACTCTCAGGGGAAGAAGATTCTCCTCCCGTAAGGGAGGAGAAATCATTCGTTAGGTAAGTCGACTTTAAACGTCTTATAATTTTCCAATATTTTCGTTTTTAGTCACTTTTATGAACGCAATTGCAAGTATTTTGACCAATGCTATGTACAGTATTTTGAAATGATAACGCCTGCATTCATTAGTAGCTGTGATATACCTATGTGTTCTACGCATTTCTGAAATTCAAGAGCAATTTTGTATCATTGTTTAATTATGAAGTTAATTTCGTTTGTTAATAAACAATGAGTGGAATACAATAGAACTTTATTTAATTCAATATGGCGAAAACTAAAACCATTAGTAAAGTTTGTCCAAAGTGTGAACAGCAGGTAATACTTAACGCACTTGTTTGCTTCTCTAACCTCTATAGTAGCAAGATTTTAGGTTTAGCTGAAATGGTTTTTTCGACTCTTTGACGTTTAGTACTGATAATGTTACCTTTTTAAGTCTAAATTTTCTTTTATCAATGCTTTGATTGTAGTAAAACCTTGAAATATTTTGATATTAGTAATATCAATACTTATTTTCTTGTTTTTCATTGAGCTGGTAAGTATATAGTTGTATGTTATGATTGCAGGTCCCTGTAGCTTGCAAGGCTTGTCCTTGCGGACATTCATTTTTCAATGCTCGACGAAGTTCAATCAAGAGTCCACCAAGCCCCGATGGTGGTGTTATGAAGACTCGAAGAACAAACCGCATAAAGCGGGAGAAACCAAACTACTATGATGCATTGGAATATGACAAGCAAACAAAACAAAGTGCCAAGGTACATTTGCTTCATGATTGTTCCATACTTATTCTTAAGCATCAAATGTAACTGATGATTTGTGTGTCAGAAAAAAAGGGCTGCTGAAACTGGAAACGACATTGACTGTAGACAATTAAATAAGAAGAAGAAGCGGAAAGGGAAAGGCAAGGGGAAAGGAGGCGGTAGCAGCGGTGCTGGGGACGATGACGATGAAATGGAAGGTGTTAGTGGACTATCTCCTGACAAACAGCTTACATGTTCTCTCATTTTACAAGAACTGAATAACAAGATGGGCATCGTTGCCTGGAAACCAGCCTGACTCCGTTGTATTATTCTGCAAAATTGCTGGTGTAATTAGAATAATGTTGTAAGTAAACTATCATGTAAAATATCTATTAGAATTTCTCGTGACATTGACGACGATACGCTGTATTGTACTTTGCTGTAATTATTGTTAAAATGTTAGACAAATTTGCGAATATCGTTACTAGCCGTGGTTAATTGATCGATTCTGTGACTTATTATAGTTGTGTAAATATTTAGGGACGAGTGTGCGTGTTTACCTCTCGCTTGCAACCTGTTGATAATAGATGAGAGCAGTTCGTAACTTCACTTCTTGGGTACACAACTTCGCATTCAGCACGTCTATTCGATTCGGGTGTCCTGCAGTCGTGGTACTTAGAAATACCAACGTATAAATTAGTGCTATGATATTGAATATGATATTTAGCACTTCTATTACCATCTGTACATTTGTTTCCCGTATAACAATTGATATACACGGAATGACAGTTTGTAATTTGCGCTTGTAAAAGTGCGCGACGAAACTGCAAAGTGAAATGATTTAATCGTCCAAATCAGAATTTCAGAATTTGCAGCAAATTTAATATCCTCGTGCACAGATATGAAGTAGCAAAGTGTCAAACTATTATCTTAAAGAATTTGTGATATTTCCAATAAATGTTAACTCCTCAAGCATTCATCGGTCACGAATTTCTCGAATCCATAGACTGCTGCGAAGCATACTCAATATTTTTTTGTTTCTTTATTTATCACTTAGCTAATCCGATGCGTAGAAATTAACATTTATTTTTCTTTGTTTCATTCACAATTATCTTACCTTATGGTCTTGAGACTCTGTGTCGCTGTGTCAGATCTCAGTGTCCTGTAATTACGAATATAACTTTTATAAAACAGTTTGCAAGCGAGCTGAATGCAAAAATTGTATGCACACTGATAAAAATTAGCTAGAAAATAAAATTGTGTATGATAAGAGGATACAAACAAATGATAAGCAGGAGTTAATAAACGTGATAAAGGATAATTAATTCTCTTTAGTGTATATTTCTCATTCGCAAATCTGCACGATTCGTTCCTTACATACAAGTAAATGTCTACATTCCAGAACATTCTGATATCTTCAGTCAATATTGCATGTATGCGACAGTGAATCGCCTGCTTGAAGTATTGACCCTAATTATAAGATGAAGATGATAGAAATACGGTAGGCAAAGAATACATAAGTTTCCTTAATACCGTTATCTCATTTATCAATATTATGATACACCGAGTGAATACGTGATACAAAATAATTTATAATATACTGTGGTCCTACTATTCGCACCAAGTACTAAGAGCATTTTCTAAAATATTTAGAGCTCCTGCACCGACGGACTCGCATTCAATGATAACGATACTGTCCCTCTCTTTTTCTCTTTTACATTCAATCCTGATATTCCAGATCCTCTTTTATTTTGTCTCCTATATACTTTTGACATTGCATATAACCATAGAACCATTCCACCTTGTTTGCCAGTGGAAAATAGTCTTACAAAAGTAACTTATTTAATCGTATGTGATAATTAAAGAATCATACTACGATTACCGGTGCGGTATCATTTGTGCTGATAAGATACTAAGTACATTTTTAAAAAAAATTATGCATGCCCCGCAGCCGAAAATTTGCTTGTACTATGGTAATCGCAGTCATTTTTATTATTCTTTTTTTTTTAAATATCCCTATATTTTATAAGGCAAGAATACTTTTCCTAGAGAATTCGTCGGTCCGCGACAGAGTGTCACTTTCATATTTGCAATTATCCATTTTCCTTATTTTTTTTTTTTTTTTTTCTTTGGAGTATCCCCTACTATTAATAATTCGGGGCACTTTTGACGAAGTCGATGAAGATTATGTCTAATAACAAGTGTGTCATTGGTTTTACTAATTGTAAGTGAAAAGAGACTTAGGCCAATGTTTTTCTACTCAATTTGGATTTTTAGGCATAACTGACTGGCAATAATATTAACGCAGATGAATCAATTGCATTCAAGGAAGGCCTCTTCATAGAAATGACCTATCTATGTTTTTAATTTTACATTTGAATCACTCTTCGTCTCAAATCTTATTGGAGAGTACATCTCCGGCATATAAGATTTGTAGATTCCCTGTTTCACATTGTTCACAAATAAAATCCTTCTTGCTCTGTTAAGCGTATCGTGACATCGTGTAATGAGATCTTGGCTTTATCGTTTTTTTTGTTCTTTTATATATTTCTTATTCACTTAACTGTCCATCTTCTACATCTAATATTATAGTAAACATCGTAACAGGGTAATTGGTTCGAATAAACGGTTTGTGCCGACTGTCTTCTGGTAATAAATAATTCTCAAGGATCTGTCCTTTAGGCAAAGTAAAAGAGACACGTAGAATTCCCATAATTATAGACTGGAAAAACTTTGCGTTTGTTAAATGTTAATTTGGGAATGAATGGGAAATAATGTAATGGAGATTGATCTGTAGATAATGGTGTAAGATCAAGGAATACATTTTAATAATCTAAAAGGATTCGCTATAATTTCACGGCGTTGTTAGCGTTCTTTATAGTGTTCTGTCGTCTTTTTATAAAGGGCACGAAGCCCCAGAGGGAAGCACCGGCGACGAGGATGATCCCTAGAATACTAAATATGGGTCCATAACTTCCAATCTGTTCAAAAATTAAACCACATATCGGTGGACCAACGAGCTGTATGATTCCATTAACGAAAAGAGATATCCCGTAGGATGACGTAAGCTTTTCGGGTCCCAGCATATCAGCCATGATAACAGCAGTTATGCCAACATAGATACCAGAAGCCAACCCGAAAATGCCACAGTAGACCGAGAGCATAACGTAAGAAGTAGCTACTGGAAGTATCGCCAGAGATATTCCCGAGACGAATAAACCACCAACAAAGTACCAATGCTTAGGTATTATCTTCACGTCGGATAGTGCGGATCCTCCTATACGGCCAATGAGATCGAGTACAGAGACTGTTGACAACAGGAGAGAGGACATCTTCTTGTCGAAGCCCAAAGAGTTGGCGTAAACGGGCAGAAGGATGACGAAGTTCGTGTAGCTTACGGCGTTAGTCGAATTTGAGATGAGAATAACAAGGTAAATGGGATCCTTGAGAAGACTGAAGTCGAAGAATTTATTCTGAGGCTTCTCGTTCTCCGTGATTGTCTTCTTTGGCGACTTCTTGAAGGTGCTGGAGATGGCGTTCAGAGTCAGAGTGGAAGCGTACTCTGGGTGAAGGGCTGATAGCGTGCTTCCATGGTATGGCGTACTGATGTAGTTAAACGATGATGCACTAGGCGACTGTGCTGGAGCTCTTCTCCTGGAAAGTTTTCCACTCTCAAAACCACCACGTTCTGGGACTGCATAAAGTGCTGGTGTGCTATGCATTTGTCCAGCTATATCCCGTCCATTGGGTACACTGATCTTCCTAGTTCTACCCTGGATAGGTGTGTTCTTATAGTTCTCCAGCGCTACGCTGGAAGCACTTTTTGGTACTATGGGTGCAGCCTTGCCGTTTGAATTTGATATTATCAGAGGGCTGTTCAGTTTCTTTTCCTCGTCTGGACTCGTCACTTTTATTGATACTGCATCCATGCTTTCCTGAGATTCAGGATTTTCGACTACTGGTACTAATTTCATGTGTTTCTCCACTGGTTCGTACAGTAACGCACTGGCCCATACGTTTAATGTTACAGCACCCATTATTAATACGGTTCCCCTGAAGCATAAAATTATTCAAGATTTGTATACATACCAAACATTATCAACTATCAATGGTAACTGAGAGTTACCTGTATCCGTGTTCTTGAAGAAGAATGCCCAGGACTGGGGGTAAGATTATGGAGCCAAGGGCACTTCCGGAAATACAAAGTCCGTTGGCTAGTCCCCTCAACCTTTCAAAGTAGGACGTGACTATGTAGACTGTTGGCGGAAATGACAGTCCGGCTCCTGTGCCTACCAAGACTCCGTAGCTGTAAGTATTTTTAAAAGTAAAATATATTGTTTCAATATATTAATAAATCATAGATTTTGCTTTTATATTTACCTAACACATAAAAACCCAATAGAATTTGCAAAGTAGCTCAACATCATTCCTGCGGCTGCAAATGTACCACCGATAAGAGTCACCGTGCGATACGAGTATTTAACTGAAAGAATACTTGACAGAGGACCTGTGGAAAAACGTAAGATTGCATTATTAGTTTTAGAAGCACAATATTTCCTTATTGTGTTATAATGAACAATTGAATGCTGATATATTATTACCCAGGGAACTATAGAAAAAGTAACAGAGAGCGGGAATCCAGGCGGCTGTTGCATGTGACACTTCGAATGCCTCAAGAAAATCGATCATCAAAACTCCAAAGGATTTGACTGTTCCCGGGATGAGAACGTTTACCATGACGGATGCCAAGAGCACGAGCCAGCCCCATCCTCCATCAGGTGGCACGAGCTCCCCCTCCGTCACGACATTTTTAACTGGAAATCGACAAAATAGGGATTAATTAAACAACGTTATCTCAAAGATAATACAGACTTAAAAGTTACATTATAAAGTGTTCTACGCTAAATATTTTCGCAAGTCTTACGAATTTCTGTTCCATTCTGTTGTAGAAATCTGTTCCATTGTTATATCTATATTTATGGTGCTACAAGAAAATGGGACAGGAACTTGTATAGTTTTTTGACAGGATTGACTCTGATTCGTAGGAGCTTCCTCGTCAATGAGGAGACAGCATTATGCTTATAAAAAGAAAAAAAGCCAAAGAGACGAAGATCGCATTGCGCTAGTTAAAAGATTGGCTATCGCCTTCCTGATAACTGCATGCATATTCAAAAATTAACGAATAACATGAGATTCAAAAATTATTCGGAATTTGTGTGTTGTGGTATTCCGAGCAGGTTTCATATTTCAGAGCTCCTGTCTCGTTGAAATTTAACCTTTTGAATAAATGGACATGATAAAACAATTGTATTCAATTTAATTGACACTATTGCAAAACTCCAAGGAGTCTTTTTGCATTTCACAATGTCTTAAACTACCAAAGAATAAATTAAAGAATTTTGAGTGTGTACAAGTTAATATCGGCAAACGCAATAAGAACAGGTACATTTAATTATTAATTAAGTAAAGCTATTCTTAAATATCGCTTGCCAGGCTGACAAATATGTAATGCAAGGGATCAATGTCCAATTGCAATTGTCTCTCGAGTTCATTTGCCAAACAATGGCAGATTGGCGATGTGCCCTGGCGCAAATCTTGAATCTAAAGTGTCTGCGTACCAATCAATATGATTGATCTTTGATCATTGGTTATCGGCCTGCTTATTGTATGTTTAAAAATATATATAAATCCCCACATAAGAGTGCATGTAATTGAAACGATAGAATATCAGAATAGGAAGAAGTTCAACGACTAGTGAAATATCTAAATCAAGAAAATTCTTGATACAATATACATTGCATATAACATGATATAATAGCGTTGAAGGATTTCTTACGAAACAACAACACTTGCTAAATGCAATGCTTTAGATAAAATATTATTTGTATTACAATGATTAGCATATCTTTTTTCTGATTTATCTTTTGTAGTAATGTGATTAGAGAAAGTTCCGCCATTGTCAGCTATAAGAGTTATCTCACATGTTAAACTCACGATTTCGCCTTAAGGTCACGAACAGATAAACCAGGTCGTAGAGCTAGAATTTGCACAGTGGAAATTTTTCTAGTGGCCTTTTCTGCGTTCGCCCATGGCTAACGATAAATACATTGCAAATAATCAGACAGGTTCGTACATAATAACGAGGTATACGCACGCTTCACGCCATTGCATAATATGTCACGTGGAGAATGAATAGAATGACATAAGCGACAAGACTGACTACCACAAAGACCTTTCTTTTTTTATTATCCACCAGCTCGCCACCGTACCTCAAGTTCAACCAATTTCTATTCCTGGCCAGTCTTTTGGCCTCGTCACAATCACGTTATCACTTTTGTCAGTTCCTTCGTGCATTTATAATCTCCTAAGAATATTTAACAAATCCAAAGCAGTCGTCAAGCAATCCGATTATAGAACAGTTTGCTTGTCCGATTGTTAGTTCTTAAGCATCTAATATTATCCTCTTAATCTCTCACTAAAAAAGTATTTAATTATCCATTCTTCGATCAGTAACTCCAATTTAAAGATAAGATATATACAAGTAGATCAGGCTTTAGAAATTTAGAGAGTAATTATATTTTTATTTCATTAGTTTTTCTCCTTGTCACTCAGTGTACAGAATAGTTTCTTCTCTGGTCTCTGTCGCATCTACCATGCAAACAAGAAAGAGCGTGACAGAGCTAGTAAGAATTCCAAGAATGGAGTACACGACGTTCCAAAAGAAATTAGTGAAGCACGTCGAAAGTTCATTATAAATCAGCCATAAAGCACAGAGTCCAAAGGCTGCAGAAATTATATGACTAGCTTTCTTCGATACTGACGTCAAACGACATTTGCACCAATTTAACAGGACCGCAGTTCTGTCCTTTAACTCTATCGTAGTGGATCTGTCAATGCGTTCTTCATTCTTTCTTATCAGGATATCCTGCTGTCCAGTAATTAATAAATTTCCTTTAAATCCTCGTTCCAAATTTATTAATTGTTGCGTCGAATGACTAGCTCGAACGTTTTTCGAACGATCCAACAATTTTTCCTGTTTGATATTTTCTTGTCTAGCCTTTTCGATCCGGTAACGCACGTTTTCACACGGTGAACACCGTTCTGTCATTTTTTACTAAAATACTTCTTTATGATTTTCAAAATTCGAAGACATCTTTATTAATGAATAGGAATTATCCCTTTAGGTTATTTGTCCTGTCATTATCTTACAAAACTAATAATACAGCTCCATCGATCAATCGCTTTCGTACTGTCTTATTAAACAATATCGGCATACTTCAAACTATTCTATATACCTTATGTCAATATTCATTAGTTACATATGTATCAACATTGGATCGTCGGAAAATTCATATAGACTTTTAACGAGAATCCTGTCTACGACATATGTGGCAAATCACTAGGAACTTACTGAACAACATATATGTATATATACATATAGATGGCACGCTTCCGTGAAGAACTCTATATAGATATATTCACTGTGCGAATATTAAGAGTAAATTTAAAACGATATATCAATATCCACGTGTTAAAAAGTCAACTGACCTTGTGTCACGCTAATCAGACATAAGTTACCCAATATACATACTCATCATATGCGTTTGAATTTGAGCGTATCTTATCAGCTTCCCGAATTAGAAATAAGGCTATAAAATTAGCCATTGCTAGATTAAATATAAATATATTCACCATCAAACACCATATAATACTTACTCCTCCGTTGTCGTAAACGAAGCCCACGAGTTGGGAGTTTGTAAAATAGACTTTAAGAGTGTCGAATCAAATTTTCATATTTTCATCTTTAAAATATTATCAGGACCCTCCACTTGTGAAATTATATATTTCTTTTTAACGTTTCATCAGTTTATCTCGAGTAGAGACACTTGAGATTAAACACAACACACGTGTCGTATTCCCGCTAAAAACACTTTGGTTCTCTAGATAACTGATATAATTGATCATATCCAGAAGATCGAAGCTATTGTTCATGACTCGTTTACCACGCTGTTCCAAAGGTGTACAGTTTCGTGAAACTTGACTCTTTTGAATTTTTCCTAGACTAAAATCAAAACTGTTTATATACAGTACCAATTTCAACCAATTGATCCGGACAGTATGGAGCGTGAAGATTTTTATTATTAAAAATACAAAATAACTTGACACACTTGTAACTGGATGTCTATGTTAAAAGATATTCGTATAAGTATATTTAGATTCGTAAGTCGCGCTGGCAACTCGACCACCCGCGACGATACGAGCCTTTGGGTTTATTCCATAGCGCCTCATGGAATATTCCACTCTAGGGCGTCGGCTATCCTCCACCTATTCGGTCAGCTTGTCGCTCTTCTTTTATTAAATTAATTCCTCTGACAGCGCTTTAGTAATTTCTCTGTGTTTTATCTCTCTCTGTTTTATTAGCTGGTGCCGACTTTCACGTTATTCTCCATTCAATACGCATTCGTCCTGTATGTATATGCGTGGGAAAAACTTAGGTTTGTACAGCTAAAGAGTTTTGGCACTGATTCATACTTCAGTACTCTTTATATATTTAACAGGTACAATGTCTGTTTGTCTCTAAGCATATAAGAATCTCCCACTGTAAAAGTAAATCTTTCGTGTCGAAGGACGGAGATCCTGAAACCGTTACTTATACTTTATCCCACGTTTGTTCTTATATGTAAAATAGGTTTTTTTTTTGTATAACGTTGACACTGAAGTTTTTATATGTACTCTATCCGAATAGCTTAGGCGCAATGACATGGCACCAAACATTTTAGTATGCCAAATCAATACCTTGCCATATCGTTAATGCGTCGAGTTGCCAATTCACAGAATTGTTGTCTGACCCCAAAACCAAATATTCGTATCTCATTTCCAAGAATGATTTTTTTTCACCGAACGTCTATTTATCCGAATCGCTATTACATATAACATCAATTACCCGAGTAGCAACTTTTTTTTAAATCATATATTTTATTCGCGGCTGATCAATTAACTGGTTTTTTGGTTTCTGATAGATCAGGGACTTGCGTCACTACCAAATACTATTGTTACCGTTAAATGCTATATGAAGGACGTTGCAGTAACACCGAGGCTTTATATATGTATGTATATATTTGCACATATAGTAACAGGACGATTCAATTGACAAGATATAGATAACCATAAGCATATAATATCCAGCAAAAAAATCCCAAAGGAACAATATGGAGTTTATACTCCAGAACAGTTTATAAAAATGAAGAAGTATCAGAATGAGGTATATAGATCAAAATAAACATTTTCAAAAAGTATACTTTTATGCTAGATGCCTTAATCATGAAATGCCAATGACTGTCTATAAAGATATTTCCTACCAAAAGGCAAGAGATGCTTGTGTATTGCATAACGGGTGAATAACAGCTTGTCCATTAATTATGTCATTTTAAAAACAGTAAACTGGTTTACATGATTTTATCAGCTTTTCATATGAATATACATATATATACATATATATATATATATATATATATATATGTATTATCATACATGCATAATAATCTAAACGACGTTAAACGTGTTTTCAGTTCTTTTTATTTTTATGTTGTACAATATTTCTGATCTTTTTAGGAATATTTCGGAAACTTATTGTAAACATATTTGGATGTTTTATGCTGTATGATTTTTTTCAGATGTTTATTAAAGCATCCGATTGCTATTGGTTACTTTTGGGATAAATTGTAATGAAAAATTTGATTGGCAGATGATTGTATTAATATGCATATTTTTTTTTTACAGAAGCTGTGCGAAAAGGTCAGGGTTGACAGTATCCTGGGAAAGTGGATTGGTGTACAACATTATCTATTCTACAAGATATTGTACATGTCCAAGCACGTATTCTTAATTTAACGCCAGAAATAAGAGCTGAAGACTCTTGAATCAAGGAGGCTATCAGTATTAGTTACTAGATGTAATATGTTTTTGAAATTCAATAACTAGATTTTTAGGAACGAAAGAAGATCGGCACTTGTTATAAAATTATTGATACTTAGTGCGCTTGTGTGTGTGTGCGCGCGTGTATGTGTGTGAGAGAGAGAGAGAGATATGAGATAAATATAAATATGGAGCAACGTAAAGCTGTTGTCGATCTGTTGAGTATTATTCCTGTTAAAAATTCATCAACTGACTGGGTCAAGGGTTCTTTTCAAAATGAGAGAAATTCCAGTTAAATATAGAATCTTTGAAGTGTCTGTTCTTGTCATTAGTAGTGTACAAGTGATGTGATATCATATAGAGAAAAAGTCGGAATCATCCAACCAAATTCTACTGAATTTTGAATGGGTATAAATTCTATAGAATCTATACCTATAGATATAGAACTTTCAAGTTATTAATTTCATTTCCATTGTTCATGAATTTATCGTTATGTATATGTATTTTCAAAAGATGTTTTAAAACCAGTGTTTATTCTCGTAGCATAAGAGGAGCGCATAGTCAAGTTAAACAATTGGGTGTGCAAGAAGTGTAATATTCAGTGGCGGCGCGACAAGACAAATAATATTGATTGGCAAAGTATAAAGGAAAATGAAGAAAATGTTTTGCGACTAATAACGATGGAAGAGTGAAAAAGTAAGAATCAAATAGTGCTTTAAGCTGAAGATTAGCTTCTTACTAAGCGCAGTCTTGGTCATTTCTCCTTGCTGACACTCCACGACTCATCTTCTCGTGTAGTTTACCATGAACAATAGTAGCAAGGACGTCTGAGCGTCGCGACGCCCAACTTCCCTGTCTCCATGGCGTCGAAACTCTCTCTGACTATTCCAGCAGCCTCAAGTTCCACTCAACCCCCTGGTTCGCGTTGCTAACAGGTTAGTTTTCTCGTGGCTCGTTCCACTGCGCTTGTGACATTAAGCAGCGTTCACAATGTCTTTCTTGAGCTACATAGAGGATTTTTTCTATTTTCAATACCCATAACAAAGAGCATTGCCAAAAATGTGATACTCTGTGATCTTTAATGTTGCTAATTGATTGCTTTTAAATGAATTTAAATGTTCTCAAATAGTATATTGTTCTGTGTCCATTTCATATGCTGTGAATGACTATACAAACAGGGGATTAAAGTCGGTTTGTCGTAAAATTTTGTGTAAAATAAAAAAAGAGCAAATATTGGATCAAAATTATAGTAAAAACTGCTCAAAAGCCCATGTACATTGAACAAGTTGTCAATTAATACACAAACGAAATACAACTGACAGCTGTCAAAATACCTAGACAAATGTCTACACTGTATATCTGCCTATTCAAAATCCTGTAAAATTTCAAAATGAAGCCATAATGTAACTGATGGGCCGTTAAATAGGATATCCAATAGAGTGTAAATTTACGGTTGGTATCATCCACAGCGCAACGTCTAAATGCGACATTGTCTGCTCAATTGAGCAATTTTTCACGATCTTACATGTGGAAGGATACAAAATTCCTGTTGCCAGTAAACACAATAAAAATTATTCGTCGATCCATATCCCATCATAAAAATGAATTTAGTCAATTTAAATATTTCATATTTTTAAAACATCAATGCACCAAACGTACACGAATTATTATGCTGTCAGTACTGGACTTTTATTGGCCATGTACCGTACGTATTCAGATTCGATATTTAGACATGTATTCCTGTGCACGTGCATCATATCAGCGCCACCAATCCATACATCCTGAGCAGTGTGATAAAGTAAAAACGTGTCCAAGGAAGTATACAAGAATTTATCTGGTGTTAAAGCATATACGTGAGCAGCGAATGTGTTACAGTATGTTCAGATACGTGTCAATCTTCAAGCAGAAGCTTCGCGAGGGCCTGTATTATTATTGAACCATGGAAAACCCTCGCGATAGGCATTATCGAGCGTCTCCGCCTGCGGGAGGGAAATTCGATTCCTCAGGAGTCTGGGTTATGGCAATAAAACACGAAGCTCACTTATTACTCAGAGAAGGTGAATATGTTTAATATGATTAGTGTTCGCAATATTATTAAATACTTTGAAATCAACCAGGATTCCCTCTCGTCGCGCTTTCCTGGTCAGTACTGATTGTTTTACCCAGACGCCACCAGGCAATGTCGGCTGCTGTGGTCGAAGCTTGCGCATAACCTCTGTTCTCGTTACACTTCTGCATCTATACTTTTCCCTTGGACATATTCCAAATGACTCTTCATTGACAATCAACTTGTAATACCTTCGAAATTTACCCGTCATACAATATATTCCTGCTATACGTGGAATTTCGTTTCTGGCACAGAATCATAAATAATTTTTCATATATTCTCTTATCGCTTTCCAGATAGTAACGTGTTTGCAAATATGACAGCAACGGAGTAACAACGCATTAAATGAATTGTCTGCAATACGATAAAAGTATGGTATCATTTGTTTCTAAATTTGCAGCAATACGTGATTATATGTAGATGTTGAGCGACAAGCTAATAATATATTTTTTCAGTAAATCTTTGTTGGAAAGTAAGTCAACAGTTTTTCATTGATACGTTGTGTTATCCGGTGTTTGAGGAATCATTTGATATTCCTATTCCATGACACAAGATTATTTTATGTTTTCCTTGTTTGATATAGTTTTCTTTTTCTTCCCCTACAGCTCATCAGTCATAAATACTCTGGGAGTCTTCGCGAGCGACATGCAATTACTCGAGTAATTAGTATTACTCAGATAAGCATTATGAATTGCTTACAATAAATAAAAATAATCACATCACGATTGAGTTATTTAATGGACTATTGTGTATTACGGTATGAAGGAGCTTTCAGTCAATAAATTATTTCTCGGTTTGCCGTCGCTTTGTCTCTAGGAGCATGCGTATATAGCGTGACTGTTGCACAGAGCGTAAACACGTGGAAAATTGGCGAGTAGAATTTTGAGGAAAACTTTCAACTGAGAAGCAAAAAATAAACAACTATGCTGATCGCGTGACATATATGTGACCTAAAAATGTACAGCGCACTCGCTGTACGATCATAGATTTTCAACAAGTGCTATGACAAATACAAAACATATTTAGATCATCTGTACAAAGTATCTTGAAACTGATTTGTTTTGGCAAAATTTTAACAGTGTATTGCAACGTGTATAAAGTGCATCTAGAATCATTCAATGTTACATATTAAACCGTGCCATTGGTTGAGAACTGCATTTACTTGCTGAATGCTAAAAAAAAGAAAAAAAGCATATAGGAAGGACATCTACCTTTCCCGTTGTTCCTGTTCAGACAATTCACATCCTTTTGTGGCACCAGCCTATAATCTTTCTTCCTCTCATTCTCGAATTTGATGTTTATTCCATTGTCTTCTTTATCTTGCATATTAATATCCAGCTCTTGTCACACAAGGAAAAAAGGAATAGGAAGTGGAAATTGTAAGAAATTATGTGTGTGTGTGTGTGTGTGTGTGTGTGTGTGTGTGTGTGTGTGTGTGTGTGTGTGTAGAGAGAGAGAGAGAGATTTATAAAAAGTGAAGTGTGTAAGTAAAGATGGAAATGGATAAATGATTTAATAAAATATCAAGTACTCAGGAGGAAGACAACGACCTAGGACACTGTATCTCGGGTCAACGTTCGCGAAAGGCCGTGTCGCTCGTTATATCCTCTTCCGTGGGTCCGTCGGTGTTCATAGAATCCGCGTAGCCGCTGCCCCGTGTCTCGTTTGCGCTGTTACGCTTCTCTCTGCTCTGCCAACGCGTGCACCCTGGTACGCACATAGACTCTCCTTTGTGTCTTACGGCTGATCAGGAATATAGTTATCAACACCTAGCTCGGTGCCGTTTATGCTCTTGTTAATCTATGTATATTAAATGCAGATATTTCTACACAACGTAAGACGTCTTCCTGCACTGAACGTTGTCTAGTAGTGGCGTAGACAAAGTGATGAACCAGCTCGCCCTTTGTTCTTCCTTGCTCCGAGGGAGGTAAGTGCTTTCTTTTACACGATCCTACCGAACCAGACAGGAGTACCACTGTACGTACACACGTTCTGTAGAGCTTCGTCGTACGTGTATCGTGTTCTCGCGTCCGTTTGCGACTGATCAGCTGTTCCTGGGAGCGTGACTACACTCGCTGACTTCCCTCGACTCCCCTTCATCCCCGTCGTACCTCGTGTACGATTCCATGCTACACAATCACACCACGCCGCATACCAACTCAACCAGATACTGAGAAAAAGCCTTTGTTCGGCCTGACATTAGTTACACTATCCAGGATCGCGAAATGGGAGCTGTGTTCTGGCTTTTCTGTGATATTACGTACCAATGAACTAATTCGCGCGGAGTCTGTTCCAGATGAACGCTAGGTTATGGAAAAATGATACATTTTTTAAAAACTCCTTGTCAAACTCTAATTACTATCTTTACCTTCTAGGATGCATACAGGTACATATGTATATATGTCATTTAACTAACCAGTCGAACCGCAGTCTCCCTTCTTCAATAAGATTGTTTATGGATTTAAACGAACGTCACTCACCTGATGTTATTGAGTTACAATTTTTACGGAGTTTCTATGTATCATGAGTACATGGCCACCCGAGGCTGTTCTATTGAATCAATACCACTAAATCATACTCGTGGAAACTTATTTTTGCAATTAGGCCAACGCGTCGATAATATCGCATCTTACTGACAGACATGATCGATGAAAATATCGAACGCAAACCTGAGCGTGGATAATTGTATATTCCAAGAATAGCACGTGTATGATTAGAACGTACTGTAGGTTTAATGCACATCTTATATCATAGTTAAATGGTACATGGCGTGAATCTCATAATATGTTTCAGATTCTGTTTATAGCTGTTCACGCTCTCTGTAATTTCTTAGCAACGTTGCGTGGCAGAAGGAAAATTTTAATACTCCCCATGAGAATGCAATGTATGTAGAGTCAAATGAATCCAACTGCCGATACGTCGAGGCCGCGTTCCTTATTTCTGTTTTACTTAGTGCACAATGTTGAAATTAATCTTATTATCGTGGATTGTTAACCTGACTTATTGTTGAACTAAGGAGGAATAACACCATTGCCTCAGTCCATCCAAGTTGGTAAATAAGAATTATGTCTGTTCAACTGATACATTGATTGAAAAGCATCTCAAACGTATTGCGTCTAACTTTATCATGTTGCTTCACTCTTATCGCGATGTATCTTTGTAGGTTTGTGTGAATTTTCATTCTCTTATCCGATCCAACAAGTCTCGTTGCCAATCTCAGTGCATTATCTGACCAGCTTTTTCTGTAACCAGGAATTCTCTCAAGAGGTAAACGAGACTTACTTATCGGCTCAAGGTAGACCCGAACCTCTTGTTGGGATATTACTATATTTTCGTCGGTAAGAATTGTTATTTTGATCATTACAGGAATCTTTTATTTATACAATAATGTTTCAGGAGAAAAACAAAGTGAGACAAAGTATGAAAAAAAAACGTGATTGTTGGATCGACTGTTGCTTTTCTTGCACATAAATATTCATGAAAAATAATATGTGCGCCAATGTCTGACAAACATTTGGACGAGATCTTCGTCATTTATATTGTAAGAGTTTCCAGTGAATCGACTTGGTACGTTTTATGTTTGTTTGTTCAGCAATATGTGTCACGCATGAGTTTATGCTTACCATACATTCGTTGCCTATCAAATAGACAGATGATAAAGTTGGATTAAGTATTCGTTGACGTTCAACTGCGATCTGTGAGTATCCGTCAGTAGACTTAGAATTGTGTTATATGTAGAATATCATTGTAATTTAGGATAACAAGGGGTGATTTTGCTTGCGACTATTACGACGGATTAAGTGCCAAGGTTTGAATCAATTTGATCGCTTTTAATTGAACCATATTGCGTAATGAACATCAGCCTCGTTCCTCGTGTGCGTACTTTGGTCTAAGAGTAAACATGTTTACCAAATTGTTAGGCGAATTCTTTGCCATTTGAATTATAACCGATTTAAACAAATACTACGCATTTTCAAATTCTTCGTGACATTAATGACAAATATATGGTACTTCGATGGGCCTGTATGCTAATCTTATCAATATTTCAGTTGGATTTATATAACGTAGATCTGGGTCATAGCAGGATTGAGATAGAGGAAAGAAACGATCTTAGTCGCCAAAAGATAAAGTAAATTGCAATGAGATGCGAAAATCCGATTTGGGAATTTTCAATTACGAAATTGTTCTGCATGGTTATAGATTATTATTAGAAAGTGCAAATGGCGTCCTGTGCACTATTCTTGCATCACTTTATTTTTCTCTTTGATGCCTCCAGGTGTCCTGATTGCCTGACAGTGTGCTGGTCTGGTACAAAGATGCTGCTGCACCGGAAATGCATCAGGAGAAGCAGCAGTTACCCAAAGACAGTAGTAATCGTGCAGGATTCGATGACGACGTCAGCGAAGATGAGGAAAGCGAAAAATCTGTATAAGAACGACGTAGGAGAAACTTCTGATACTCCAGCAGCAACAGATTCTAAGATTATGTCAGCATATAATTGGATCTACATTGATAGGCTTTATAAGTTAGATAAGATTCCTCCAAGAAATATTGCTAGTATAATCTAACGTTATTAATTCTACGAGTATCATGTTTAGAGATAAATGAGATTATACTGCTGATGATAGTAGATATGAATTGCATCATTTAGAAATGGAATAACACCAGCAGTAAACTATTATTGTGCTCTCTCTGGTTTAAGATAATTGGGATGTATTCTGAATCCTTTAGCTAAATTATAGCAGCTTAGAAATAATCAGTAAGAACATAAGAGGTCGATTAGGGAAGTACTTGGCCGTCTTTACGTTTTCTCTTTAGTCAGACTTATCCTTGGTTCTAATTCATTCACGTTACTTCCTTCATTCCACAACTGTTCCATATAAATTCTTCAGATACACTCATAGTCAACTAATGTAAGAATAGTGTATGGAATTCTCTTCCATGTCCGCTCTGAATGATTTTATCTCATCGTGATCAAATTTCTCATGCGATTGATTCGTGATAGGAAATTGAAGCTGCTGCTTGGTTCGTCTTAGGTAACAAAATTTTGTATAGCAATTGTCAATTTTGTCGTTGTGATTTGAACATATAAAACTTTTGGAACTCTTATGTCTACTCCCAACGTTCGGTTTCTTCTTGACGCGAGGACTAGCTTCTACATCTGTCACTGGCGTATGCTTATCCTTATCAGTTACTTCGTTATCTTGTAAAACTTTTCTGAGATCAAGAAATTCATGAGTTTTGGGTGGACAAATTGACGAAGTTATGGATTCGTTAGAGGACAGATTTTTTTTGGCAACTGGTTTAGCTGTTACTTTGAATCTTGAATCTAGTTGGGCCTTCCTCAATTTTTTTTTCTTTACGTTGGATATATTGTTTTGGCTTAGTAAACTGATGAATGTTACAGAGGTGACGGATGAGGAATCTCGTGGTTTGGATACGTCTGAGATATCTGCAATATCACCGCTGTCAGATTTCATCAATTTTGGAAGCTCTATACAAACATTTGGTGTATGCTTCTTCTCAGAGTTATTACATAACATATATGGAGCACGTTTTTTCTTCTTTCTCGAATTTTGATTTGGTATTTCAGAACATTGTACAGCAGCAGGCAATGTATCCTTTGAATCTTTAACATGTTCCACTCGAAAATGTTGTTTTATCGTGGTCCTCTCAGGACATTGCACTTGCACTTCCTTCCGAAGGACTTTATTGCTATTCCTATTAGTATTGTGGTGAGTTTGAGATATCTCAGCAGGATAGCAGACAGACATTTTATCGGCAACCTTTTTTTTGAGTTCCTCACCAAGATTACATTGCGTATAGGAATGCATTATAGATTTGAAACACCTTTTCCCACAGGGAGACTGTAGGTTGCACCTCATGTTTGTGTTCTTTAAAAAATTCTTGCATGTTTCAGGACAATCTTGTAACTTTGCTGTACACTGATTAGTACAACGATAATGAGCAGGTCTTTCACAATTGACACAGACTTCCTTAGCTGCACATCCAGGGTCATTAGTCCTGGCTATTTTAAAATAAGGACAGCTACATTGGCAACACACCAGATCCACATTCGTTAAGTCCTGGCCCAAAGCACAGGAAGGATACTCCTGCCTGTTGCATTTATAAGGCATGCAAGACTCCTGAAATCTTTGGTTACACCGTACGAACAGTCGACGCATTTTCGACATTCGTTTCGTTGGTATTGTGAAGGCGCAACCTGTAGGATAGGACGGTGAAAAATAATGCACTGGACATGCAGACCCAGTGGGAATGCATCCTGGTGCAGTCAGAGCGCATCTTGGTGCATTTATATGTCTGGGCAGACATGGTAACAAACATCCTTGACATTGAGAGGGATAGAATGTCGAGTGCATATAGTTTGGATTTTCACAAAATACTTGATTATCGCCGCAACTGTATTTACAAAGATTCGAATTGCTCCATATCTTACGCATACAGCATTGCGTGTCATGTTCTTTCATAGTTCTGCAATGTTCATTCAATTTCAGAGAGCACTGGCAATGCTCCTTTACTCTATGACACTTTTTATCGTGCGAGCATACCTTTAATCGTCTTATGTTATTTTTAGGAGGCTCATATTCCCTGGGAAGGTCTTCAAGTTTTTGGACATTATTAGTCTTAGTCAATGGGACTTCAATGATCTTGGGTGCACAAGGAAGTTCAATGGAGTTACATGTTCCGGAGTATTCTTTGGAATCACTTGAAGATCGAATCTCTATTCTTGTAGACTTTTCAATAACTTTTTTACACTCAAAATCCTTTGCCTCTGTGTTATGACTTTTTTGTAATTTTTCAACGGTTCTAAGAGACTTTGTTTTTTTTGCTTCTGCTACCCACGTCTTTTTCTTCAATGGTGGCCAATCCTTCCAAGGGTCAGGAATACCTTGTGCAAGTGACAACCCAAGATCCTTCCAGACCGTTTCCGTGATTCGTGTTCCATGACAGCCTAAATCCAAGCTCGACTTGGCCCTATTTTTTTCAAGCTTTCCACATAGACCCTTTAACGCTAAATATTCTGTCCAAGGATCAGGAATACCACGACGTTCTCCTTTTATGCTGCACAAGGAACTATCTTTAACTGGAGCGGAGGATACGAAGACAAAGGGTGATGTCTTCAGGAGTCTTGGAGATGAGAATGGACCACGGATGATTTCATGAACTCCCAAGGATCCTCCAGGAGTCAAACGTTCAGGAGATACCCACTCGTGTCGCCAGCCTGAACGGATCCTGCACCGTCTCTTTTTTATTCCACTTATACAACTTGGGGTGGCCTTCCTTCTCTTCGCCTTGCAGAATCCTTGGCTCGACAATGGACTCGACTTAATGGCACAGCGTGGCACTGAAAAAATATTTTATCGTCGAATAAACTCCACTACGCAATCGAAGGTCAGTAGAAATTTTCATTCGGATTACATAAAAATATCGCTTAACACTCACTCTGCTTGTTTTGACATGGCGTACAGGTTATTGGAAAATGAATGAGATATAATCATTTGTTTTTTTTAACACTTTTTTGTTTTATTATCAGAATCAATACTGAAGCAAGTACCGATCCCATATTCTTAGTTTATTCTCTCTGCTCGAAAATGCCCGGCGTTTTGTCGTCGAACTAATAATTGATATTCAATTAATTTAGCTACAGTCCTATCTTTATTATGCAATCCTTTTGTTCTTCCTTGCAAATCAGGCTGTAGAACGTTTATTCTCTGTCGTTCTTTTTTTTTTTTAATTCTCTCTATGTCTTATCCATACTTTCTTTCTCGCGACTCCGAGTCATCGATGACAATGAACATGGGCGTGACTCTCAGTATTTGCTACTTTCAATTATCGCCGTGAATCTCGTTCGTTTTCGATGAACGGAAGTAGCAATCGAACTAAGAATTGTTAGATAAAATTACAAAGATTCGCAAAAAATTTGCAAACCAAAAATACACGTATTAAGTAACGAGAATCGTTCATTCTGTTTGAGTTTTTTGAAATTCCGACTGGGTCGTCCAAATTTCATGTACAATATATGTATAAGTGGAAAATCAAAAATTCTCTCCTCTCTCACTTTCACTCCCTCATTCGTTCTCACGAAGAAATCACACTTGGAAAAATGAAAAAGTTTTTCTCTTCTTCTTTAGGCACAGCCATGGTAACGATGCGATTCGGTATTTTTTAACTTTTTTTTGTTGAAAAATTTCTCATGAAAAAATCACACGATTCTTTCGTTTATTATGCTCTCGCTCTCGTTTTTCTCTCTTTCTCGCTCTCCCCCTTTCTAAAATTCGCTTTCTCGCAAAATACATCGTTTTCAAAACGACAAATACGATCATTCGAAAACACACGGAAAGCAAAGTCAAAAGAAAACGTGCAATCGAATAGAATAGTATGGCGAATTTCCAAAAGATCCGCATAAAACAAATGTCGTTTTTCTACCGATTAGTGTAGAGAACACACGCGTAGTCGATGGGTCCATGTTAATTTTTTCAAAATAAAAAACAATATTAAATTCCCTCAATAACTCGAATGATTCCCATTTGAAATCCATAAGGCGTATTTTTTGCTTGTCTTAAATAATAAAAAAAAATAAAAACTGAAACATAAAATTTCGAAGTTTTACCAAATAAAATGAAAACTACTAAATGAACAGAAAGCAAGAAGGCTCTTCCGACAAATTAGAATTTCTCTAATACTTTCTTTCAGTTCAATGACGTGTCGCCTTGAATTTTCCGAAAAAATGTACAAATTCCGCGAACGCACCGAAAAATTCATTCCTCGTCAAACGCGCGTCTCTCTATATCCAAAGATCCAGCATCTGTAAGACGACGATAATTGTATAATCCCAGTAATTATATATAACGACAACATTACGCATAATAATCGTAATAAATAAATATCGGCTTTATCACGATGATAACGAGGAGACTCAAACGGGACGTCCTCTTTATCCTCGCGTTTACATTAATTTTAAAAAGCAAAACTCGACATCCGCCAGCCTCGTTCTTGCAGATTATTTGAAAGAATTAATTATTCCTCCATTTCCACTAATCTTTGGCAGTGGCGACTGCCGCATCCTTTCCGGTTTCGCTCACGTCCACAGGCACCTTAGTAGTGGGCTTCGAATTTTCACCGGAAACCAGCAGAAGCGGAAGTCCGCTCAACACCATGCACGTACCCATGCAGAGGAAACAGACTGAGTAACTTCCGGTGACATCACGCAAGTAACCTTCAAAAGAAATGAAAAGTGGAAGCTTAATCATAGATCTTGCGAATGCTCATAGATGGATCGAAAATATTTTAATATAAACGGGAAATATTGTGAAGTTAAAGTAGTTGGTAGATTATAAAAGGATAATTACGTCAGATTAGATCCCTAGTGAATATTTTTCATGTCAGTATTCATGAGTATCGACTGGAATTACCTTGAACCTCCCCCCCCCCCCCCCCACCCAGGATGACTTCTTAAGTCTCTATATTTACCTGAACCTAGATTTACCTGACCAAGTCGTATGAGCTCAATAACTAAAGGGTAGCACAATCGATAAATATTAACGAGTCTTACACGTGTGAGATACGTTAAGAACGATATTACACAGAAAAAAATGATTTATGCAGTTTCAAGTATTTTTCAATAATTTCCCACTTTCGTGTCTTGTATCGAATATTCTATTGTAGAGAATTGCAATCGAGTGTAATTTCAATTTGATAAAAAAATTAATAATATATATATCGAAGGGTAATTGTAACGACAAAAGTATTTCGCATCTAACTTATCAATATCGTGCTCTGATTTTCTATAAATCAATACAGGTGTTACGCCCACTTTCATCACATTGTGAAATCTATATTATATGTAGTTGTATATATATTTACAACAGGTATCTAGAGTGTGGACAGAGTCTAGACCGAGTGACGTTATCCAAATATTGTATTGCGCTAGTCCCTCCTGTCAGGATGCAATGCCAGGAATAAATAGAGCTCTAGGAGGTCGAAAACGGTATATCGATTGTCTTAGAGGGCTGGTTAACTGAGAACTTGGCTCCTAACAAGTCTTAAGATTTAGTTGTGAATGTTCTAAAAGAGTTGAGGATTGTTCAATTAGTTGGGAGTCTCCTAATCATTTGACATTGCAGTTTACTGATTATTGCATGCAATGAGGTACTTGGCAGTCCTTGGTACCTCTAATTGATTTCCGCAGTTGTATTTAATTATCAGAAAGATATATGTTCTCTTATTCAGTACCTGCCAATGGTGGTATCGAAACAGCTCCAACGCTCTGGAACATTCTGACCAGTCCATAGCTGGATGATATCTTATCAGTTCCGTATTGGTCAGCGAGCAGGACGGGAACAAGAAGGAACCAGCATCCTAGGCATAGTCCGTACATTCCCACAGAACATGCCAACACGTAAAAGGAATGAGCCATTGGGATAGCCAGGACAGCAACTCCAGCACCAAGAACACTGCATAGAAAGAGGTAGTCGTTATAGATAGTGGTTATAGTAGATCTAATTTTGTGAATTCTTTTCTCAATACCTTCCAATGTAACCTTTTCGTCTGTCGAATAGTTGTAGATCCGAGAGCCAGCCCAGTCCGAGTCTTCCACAGAGATCCAGAGCAGCCGATATAGCCACTAGGTATCCAGCTTCCGATTTGGTGTATCCGGCGGCGTGAACGTATGCCGGAAGATAATACAGCATGTAAGGACTTCCAGTAGACATTAAACTGACTGAGAGACACATCATTATGAACTGAGGATTCTTCAACAGAGACAAGTCCAGATATCTCGCTATTTTTTGGGTCAAGGACTGTTTTACTCCAGTCTCTTCTATGACCTGGGGCTGGATGATGACAGGAGGCGCCACTGCTGGAGCTGATGATCTTAATGATCTCAATGATGATCTGGCTTTGTAGACACAGGTTGAATCTGTAGAGAGATCCTCTACGCTGTGCAATATACTGGATGATCTAATTTTTGATATCGGTTTCATCCTGAGACCTTCTCCCATTATGTCTTTTTCTTCTTCGCTGTCAGTCAATTCAACAGCTAATACTGTATTCTGATGGAAAAGCTCATTCAAAAGATTGTGCCTCGTAGTGGAGTCATTTGCAAATAGTAAATCCAATTTTTGCTGCTTTGTCGAAGGTAGCTCTTTCAAAGTTTCTGATACCTTTTCGCAAGATCCTCTATCCTGACCTGTGCCATCTTCTTGCACGTTGTTCTCTTCCAGAGGACGATAAAGTGTCGCACTTACGCAAACATGTAACATGCAACCACCCAGAAGAAGAATTGTACCGTGGAAGCCAAAGTTTGCTACCAATGCCTCTATGAGCAATGGAAATACAAAGCTTCCGGCTGCTGTACCAGAAACACATATCCCATTGGCCAGTGCACGATGTTTGTCAAAATATTGAGAGACTATAATGATTCCTGGTGTTGTTGAGAGTCCTCCACCAATGCCTAAAAGTAAAGAGTTATCCACTAATGACACATGTATATCTCTGAACCCCCTATAGGAAAACATTTTCATTGCCTCCCAGGAAACTTCAATTGTGCTTTGAGTGTTTAACTAGAACATTGTATGATTCCTAGTAGATTATCGATCGCTCCTGGTGTCCTTGCCTTAGGGCTTAAGTCCCTGAGTCCCTGCACTACTCTATATAATTCGTTTTGAAGCTACGTCGTATAATCATTGTTTCATTTATTTTCCAAAATATTATTATCGGTATTCCGCATTGATTACTCACCGGTGAGAACACCGAATGTGAAGAAGAGGTGAATCAAGCTCGTTGCAAAGTAGCTTGTTGTGAGTCCTAGTGCGCAGAATAATCCCCCGATGAAGACGACCTCGCGGCAGCTGTACTTTTGGCACAACATACTTGTTACGGGTGCTAAAAAGCGTAGCGCCGATGTAGTACAAAGTATTCTATAGCTAAGGTGTGTATTTAATATTAATTAATAAAATCTTACCTAGAGCAAGACAGAGACAGGAAAGAATGGCCGGTATCCAGGAGGCAACGGATGCCGAGGAATCCCTGAAGGTCTCCATGATCTCGACGTATAAAACACCATAGGATTTGACAAGACCAGCTACCCAGAACTGAACAAAGAATGCTCCGAATACGATGACCCAGCCGTAACCGCCATCCAAAGGAATTTGATGAGGATTCTTGAGTACTTTTTCTTTTTTGCATTTCTTTCTCTTTCTGGATGAATTTCTAGAATGCTTGGATGATCTCAGCTCCCGTGACTTTGCAATTAGAGGTCGCGCGGTCAAGCTAGATATAGTTAGTAGGTTATCATTGTCCTCATCCTCAATGGTATCTGGAGGACTGACATGAGGTGGTACCACTGGTGTTGAGGTCGCAGTTGCCTGGACCATCAAGGAGGCTGGTCTTTTAGGAGATTGTATTCCAGTATTTAAATCAAATGCCGGTGCCGAATGAATGGAGAACAAGGAACCCAGCTGGTTCTGTTGGTTCATATTCTCGTCGATGATGGCGGGGCCGACCATCTCCTGGGACGAGGTCGAGGTTGGCCCTCGGTCGACCAATCGACATGACTCTTGAAAACTCCACTCTCGGGGCAACGACATCTTTCTATTCCGTCGCCGCGATAACCGAAATACATTGGATTGCCTTTTAGTTGAGTGTTCTGTGACAGTCTCACCTTCTCACCAGGTCTTCTCTTTCTCTCTTTCTTTCTTCTACCTCTTCCCCGTCGGCACTCTCCCTCCCTCTCGAAAGGATAATCCTGCTATGGCACTGTGGCCTTCGATACTTTTCAACTAGACTAGGATCACCCTTTCCAGAGGTGACCTCCTGATGCGGATGGTCCACGTTTCCCACACTGGACACGACGACTTCACCTCTTCGGACATCCCCTATTTACTTGACTGATTCCTCACCCCTTGCTCGACGACGCTGCACTCCGATAAATACTCCACGACCACGCGCAAGCGTATCGGAAGGCTAGGACTGACCTCGGAAAATCGATAGAATCAACCCTCACCCTGTGACTGACGCACTAGGTGATCCTGTGAGGGACACCGTCGTCATCCAGCTTTTACCTTACCTTCTTCTATTCTATTCTATTCTATTCCATTCTATTTATTATAAACTTCTGGAATGCCTATGTTTCGCTTTTATAATTTCTACGTTATTCTAACACACTGTTTACATATAAGAAACGAATGCAAAACTGCATCAAGTATTTTCTTTTTTCTTTATGCTGACATCATGTTCATATCGAACGTTATCAATATATGTATATAATGGATTCTTGCATTTTTTTGTAGTGAAAAAAGAAATGTTCACAAGCAAACCATTTTCCTAATGATCTATAATGGATGCTGGGAAATTTTTAATTTTCGATAGAAAGCAATAGATGTCAAGATGATAATATCTATCAATATGACTGAAAATCGTGTATCACTTAGACGTCTACTGTTTTTTTTTCCAATTTTTAGTATCCTGATTTAGCAATGATATAATCTTCTACGTGGAAAATTCATGGTTATCACCACTAAATGCATTAGATCATAACTGTAATAAATTCTTACAAGACTCACTAATTTAAACGTAGCATGAAATACATTTCCTAATTTTGTTTAACATACGTATCTTGTACGATTTATAGAAATTTCTTTAAGCTCACCCGAAGGCCTGGCTAGCTCAGTCGGTAGAGCATGAGACTCTTAATCTCAGGGTCGTGGGTTCGAGCCCCACGTCGGGCGAATTTATTTTTGACTTTTTTTTGTAATAATATCTTACTACAATCTATATTTAACAGCTATTGTTTGCATCATTGCGTCATATGCTAGGGCCCAATTTTTAACTCTGTCTCATGTTATTCATTAACAGTGAACAAAAAGCCTTGGGAACATAAGAAGTATTCAGGTAAAATTTGCTAAGTATCTTTCATAAGGATTACGGTCTTATACATAGTTCTGAGCCTTTGCCTATTGTATAATTAATAGTCAGTCCAAGAGCAAAATTACTAGATCGAGACTACGTTTGGACTACGTTGAGACTACGAAGGGAACACGTGTTTCGGACTAGATATTTCTGTGAATAGAATTTCTCAATAGTTCATTTTCTTCTTATTAAATTCTTATTTACATTGATCACCCACATATTACTTTTGGGGGAAAAAACATTGGCAATGGGAAATTTTGTCAGGGGATTGTAATTTTTCTATCTGCCACTTATATTAAACTACTCTGCTTGTGGTCTTTATCAATAAAATCACAGATAATTGGTGAAAAATGTTTTTCACAATCACAATAGACGATTGCTAATGTAATAACGTTACGTGGAATTACGTCAGTTCATTTTTGACTTGATTGTAGAACTTGTGATAATGCGAATAAGGAAACTCGTTCTTTATAGCTTGCATATCTATTTTTAAATTTCGCTATTAAACATTTACAGGTGATTTTATAATTTGTGAAACATTTAATTTACCAGTGATAAGTATGGACAGCCATTCAAAAAAAAAGTAGTGCAATGCGCATGCGTATACTCAACTCGTCAACGTCACTTCCTCTCGCCACTAGAGCCACAGACTAGAACCAACACCGACAACACCTGCAACAATCTCTTGTGGCGTATCGTAGAAAGAATTGGCCTGGTTAACGGCACCATGTTTTTGTTCGTGCCAATAATTAAAATTTACTCTCCTATAATTTCGCACGCTTATCATGTGATCATGATAACAACGTTAAATGCTCTATGCAATAATCTTCCAAAGGATCTGTCCAGTACATGCTGAGAAGTCTATGAGGATTTTAACAGCCATTTTGGAAGTTGCTCGAAAAGGTGTTAAAAATGCTTTTGCGCAATACAATTTTTTAATATTTCTTCATACCATAAAGAAGTACGATATTCACCCAAAAGATAAAATGTTTCAGAATTTCCGTATTAGATAACGAATTTTTTTTAGATCCTATTTTTCATTGCCATAATTGTTTCATCCTAGTATTCTCTTTTTATGCACCATCAGTATGTGGTAACATTTCGCCAAGGATTTGTTGCTCAATAGTGTATTTCGCATAACAGATAAGATTGTCGGCTAGAAAATGATTAATCAATTCTTTGTAATTTTAGCTGTTTATAAATATTTTGGAAAATCTGCTGTTCGGAATAAACCAAAAGAAATGTTCGACATGTGCGCCACGTTAGGTTAGAGATAAGCAGATCAGCTGTTGTTTGAAGATAAATAACGTCAGACCAGGCTCTGAGGATGAGCTTGGAAGAATTTAAGAATGAGGTAGAGATTGGCAGTCGGGACTGCAGGAAAAAAGGTACAACAATAAGAAGCAAAGAGCGTGAAGTAATCAAGTCGATTATTGAATCTTGCGATCAGGAGGCCAAGCAAAAGTGCCTGTTGTTTCCGTTGCGTCAAGCCACCAAGAGAGCTGCACAGTACGCCAAAGTCTCGGAGCGAACTGTCAAAAGGATTAGGGAAGAAGTTAAACTAGGAATTGAATTCTCTGATAGTGAGTGCTCATCTCCCGGGAAAAGGGTAAGACGTGACACAAAATATTTGGACTTCACTATCGATGGATTCTTATTGTTGATACTGGATATTTGTTTTTTTAATCTAGTTTGAGATATTTTATATAATTCGACAGATTTAGATGCAGAATACAAAACATTTTATCATTGTTATCAGTTTTAATAGTTCGAACAATTAAATAAAAGGCTATAGATATTTTGTGATAACACTGTCGCAAGGTTTCTTATCACTTGATAAAGTTATTATTCCTTCGGATGTTATGCAATAATTTAAGAAACGATCTGGTATTTGTATCACCAGCCTTCTTAAAATCAGTCATTTATATTTGTTACAGAAGAGAAGTAAGATGAGTTTTAAATTTGCCAGCAATTTATCCTTCATGTTTGGAGAAAGTCCCACTATTATCGGAAGGTACCAACTTGCTAAGCAAGCTGGTTTTAAAGCTGTGGAAAGCGGATTTCCATTTGGTTTTACTGTCGAGGAAGTTGTCGAGGCTAAGAAGAATGCTGGTGTAGATCAAATACTCATAAATATATTTACAGGTAAGCATATAAGAAAACATATTTTTATATCTAGTGTATCCAATAAATTGAAAACAAATTATTTTTCTGGTTAAAGGCGATGTCACTAAAGGAGAACTCGGATTTGCTGCCATACCAGGCCAAGAGGAGGACTTCAAAAAGAGCCTTGAGCTTACCATTGAGTATGCTAAAGCCTTAGAATGTAAAAAGTAAGAAAATTTATTAGAAGTATTCTAAATATCAGTTACAAATTTTAGTGACTATAAATATTAATTTAATCATAGGATTCACATAATGGCTGGCAAGGTTGAATCGCCCACAGACATCAATGATTCTGTATATGAAAGCAACTTGAGAATTGCTGTGAAAAGATTAGAAACTGAAGGAATAATAGGCCTGATAGAACCTATTAATAGTATCACCGTACCAAATTATTATTTGCACAGCTTTGACAGAGGTATGGTCTTAATTTATGCTATATGTTACTCCTTTATTTACTCTTTATTAAAAAGAGTTTTGATATGTTTCACCAGGGTTGGATGTAGTGAAGAAGATAAACAGTCCAAATTTGAGATTAATGCTGGACCTCTTTCATTTGCAACATACCAGTGGGAATATTACGAATTTTATAAAGGAAAATATGCAGTACTTTGGTAAATGAGTACTCCTTGTTTCCAATCTATGTATTTTTTCAATCCTAGTCATAAAACTAACATTAATTTAACATGAATCATCAATTTTAGCACATGTACAAGTAGCGCAAGTACCAAGCAGGCACGAGGTTGATGTGCCAGGTGAAATTGATTTCAAATACGTTTTTTCTGTATTGGAACAGGAAGGATACGATGGGCACATTGGATTAGAATATAAGCCGAAAACGAGCTCATTAGAAGCAATAAAGTGGGTTAAGAAATTTGGCTATTCGTTGTAAACGATTGCGAAGTTATACTGTAAATAAATATTGTATAATATATATATATTTGAATTGTTCTGGATGATTAAATCATCCATCCTTTCAGTATCAAACTTCTGACTTCATTTTTCTTCGTCAATACTACCTTCTGCGATAAAATAATCCTGGATGTAATTTAAAAATCCCATCATCGAAACCTGAATTGATCGATCCATATGAAGTAATTTTGCGTTAGTTCAAATTTCGCCGATAAGGGCACCTCGTTTTCGGCAAAAATTCGAACTAATGGAGAATCCGCCCGCTGGCAATCTTCCTACTTATCTCTGATTTACGTAATATGTTGTTTCATTTAATTTCCCTATATTATCAAGAACTCCGTGTGAAGTTTCCTACATTGTCTGAGAGATGGCGCTGCACGCGTCATGCAAGTGCTGCTCTCACAATTTAATTTTTGTTTTTAATCACAAGCACGCTGGCAGTGTCCAGCATGAACAAGTTTCAATTATTCATATAATATTTTACAAGGAATTAAGAAATTCAAGTGATTGGTCGATAAGATAATTTAATTTAGAAAGGTTCACTTATTAATTATTTGTATACATTGTTAATTTGATGCTTCCATACTTATACAGTGAGTTTCTTATTGAATTCATTTATTCTTGATGATTGCTCCATTCAGTGGCACCTGTCAAACAGAAGTTTTTATTTGTGCTTCAGAAAGGAAATAATACTGAACAAATGAAATAATATTATCTTCTATGCAATTAATGTCTATTCGATAATAAGGATACCTTATATCTGATATGTTTGAGAGTGATAATTTCGACTTTGATGAGGTATGAGATGCTGAAATTGAATATTAGGAACTGTTAATATACAAAGTTATTTTCAGGAATTTCTGAAGGATGTTGATTGGAAGGAAACTGAATATTGTTCTCAAGGTAGACAGAATCAAGAAGAAAATATTGCAAAGAAACCTAAATATGATATTGAATCTACCAAATCTACAAATCTTCCACAAGCAAGAAAAGATTTACTCTTAGGAATATTAGAGGGACCACAAAATTGTAAAACAAGTTTCCAAAAGAAAGCCAATGCAGTTCAGCTTTTAAGTACGAAACAGTTAAAAAACTCAGAAGAAAACCCTACCAAAGAGAAGATACCTTCGAGGAAAACTATTATATTGGATATATTTAAAAAAGGTCCTTCGACTGCAACAAAATTATTGCTTAACAGGTCAGACTCACTACAATCGACAACTAATGATGGAGAAAAGCAGACTAAAACAATTAGTCTTATAGGGAAAAATGTAGAGCTAAAGAGTCCTATTAAAAAGTTATCGCTAGTTCGCAAATTCCCAGGACCAGCAGGCTTAATACCTGACTCTGCGAACGAAGTAGTTCTTCCCGTGTCTTATTTAAATTCCATGGATGAGAATGAGAATGAGAATGAGCATGAAAAATCAAAGACTTCAGACTTCTGCTCGCAAAATACGAAAATTCTTTTCTCAGAAGGAGCTTGGAAATTAATGATGGATGATATTCCTAGAGATTACCTTGAAGGTCATAATATATCACTGATTAAGCAAAAGGCTAGAGCAAAGTGTTTTACCAATGGAAAAATCCCAATATTGGCAGCTGTCATACAGCATATAGACTACAGTTCTGAAAATCCACGCGTTGTTTTAAAAGATTTCACGGATGCCATTGAGGGAGTTATTCATCAAAGTATACTATCGAAGTTCCCTAATATTCTTAGAGCTGGAGTAGTCTTGTTATTAAATGATGTTGGATTCTTAATGACTGGAACGTGGAACACATGTCTGGTTATGATTTCTCTGCGTTGCATAGTAAACATCTTTTCAAATACAGATAAGATAGAAATTTGTACAAACTCACCTAATTTAAAGAAAATGAAATCAAATGAATCTGAGGAATTATTTGATCAAAATCCATTCGAAACCAGCAATTTGGATATTGAAGACAGTAAAATATTTACCTGGGATAAAGATGAGGTAATTGAAGAAACCACAACAGAAAGTGACACACTATGCCAACAGACAATTGTAAATACCTCAGCACCACAAAGAGAGCCTATAGAAATTAGATCAAAGCTATTACAGTTTCGCAGCAAAGACGCTGTAACACCATCAGCCACAAAAGAATCACAACATCCATCCAGCAGTGCTCTTTCGGAAGAAAACAATAATCCCAATGAGAGCTCGGAATCGCCTCATGAAGATTGGGCCACTAACTTGATGAATGACAGTGAAAATGATTCGGATGATGAATTACTCTCACAACTAGACGTGGACTCCATTGTATCAAATTTTAATGACCTTAATCACCTCCCGAGTCTCTCAAGAAACTGACAGTAGCGATAACCTTACAAAACATGTGATACTAGTTAAAAATATTCTATACTTCATCATTAGTTCAATGAATTAAGTAATGTAATATATAATGCCGACCTTAATTTAAAGTAAAAATAAGAAACAAGGTTGTACAGTAAGTTTCAGTACAAATGATATTTGTATCAGAGATACGTGACATCTTTCAAAAATATACAAATTGCCAAAACAGAAATCCTAATACTCCATTATCGCTTGATAGTTATTCCCTGTCTCCCAAGAAGTGATGGAAAAGCGTAAAAAAAATATATGTAAGGAAATTCTCTAAATCTATGGAAGAACTGAGTCGCAAATTATTTTGACTGTCAAATAGGCTTCATTAGTGTCATTACGTTGCTAAAGAGTACAGATTATTCGCGAGATAACACTTGACCTGCGTAGGATTTACTGGACGTTTTTCGCAACGATAATCTGGCCATTATGCAACGTGGAACTTTCAGGAGGAATTATTAACAAGCGCATTACGATCTCGTGTCCCTCACGAATTCGCATACGAATGTCACAACAAGCCGAGCGTCCTCGAATACTACTGAGTGGAAGCAAGGCAGCAGCAGAGAGAGAGAGAGAGAGAGAGGGAGAAGAAGCGTGTGGCGCGTGCCTTACAAATTTGTTCCACCGACACACGTACCCCCAGAAACAATTTTCCAATTGTCACAGTCTCCGAGTTATTTAACAATTGCTATTGACTTGCATTCGATTTCATTAGTTTTGATTCCGAACAATTGGATCCATTCATTAGTTTTCATAGCTGCGCACCTCAGACAATTTACCAGTCCGCTGCTGTACTGCCGATCCTTGCTGTACTTCTGATCTACCCTTTATTTCACATTTTTTAAAATTCCTCTTACTCTCTTGTCCCCCTTCTCACCCTCGCTTCCCGCTCATTTTACGCAACGAGACAAGGACCTGTTTTAAAGACTTGGTGCTGGGGTCTAACACGTTACCTGATATACAGGATGTACCAGAAACGACACCGACGTATCCTGCATAAAGCTATGTTTCTACAGAAAAAATGTACGTATTATTTTTAGAAGACCTACAGCTTTCTTAGCGCAGGGAAAAAGTCTGATTATTTATATAAGACTTCTATTTTCTTTAAATCTTCTTTTTTTTATCGTATTGACACACTATAGAGAGCGGAGGGAGACACGTATATATTTTTGAATCTTCATTACGTAACGATTGCTATAGGTCAACCGGATGTGTTTATTGCTTCTATTCTCTTGTCTTCTTCTTCTCCGAAAAATCCACCAAAACCGGATTAAAGTAATTCTCCAGCAAATAATATACATACAATCTTAAAAGGTTACACTCAGAGATTTAGTTACGTATGTAGATAAGGAATTTTAGAGAACTGTTAAACCCTGAGTGTAAGCTTTTAAAAATGTAGGTACATCACTGTTGTACATTGTGAGATTTTAGGAACGAATTGAAGAGAAGGAGATTAAGTGAAAAGTCGCATCACATCGTTTACCAAAGTTTACTCTTCTTCCGTATTGGTCAAGCAAGCGCAATTCTCAAAAGCAAAGAAAGATACTTACGAACCACAGCCGTAACCTCTTTCATATAGAAGATAAAATGAAGTAAAGAAGAAAAAAAGAAGAACGGATGATCTCGCTAGAACAAGTTTCCTAGAAAAGCTATGCACACATTCGCGTACCACGTGCATGTACAGCATTTGTGACCTTACACACAGAAGAGAGAAAACCAATTATAATAAAATTCTCAATGAAACGATTAAAGTCAGTTTTACTGTCGCTAATTAGAAGCTTAACCAGAAAAACACCAGAAACAAAGCGCTCATGAAATTTAATACCCGATACTGGACCACAAAACAGCTAATCAAACTCACAATAACAGATATTGGTAATTAATATTAAGCATAGAATTTCAAATTAATTGACCATACATATCAGTCTGTATAGTAAAGCATGCAGTAAACGATGACCTCTGCTGTGGGGTTGAATCCTTCATACATACATTATTATTATCCAGATAAGTGCAATTACCTGTCAACTATTGCAAAGTACACGCATAAAAGTCATTAAGAATGTGTAACGATGTGTGAAAGTCAACAATTAACATAAAAAAAGAAGCTGGATCTTACAGCAGAGAAAAATTATTACAGGTAGTTAAATTAATTAACGTGCTACACAGTGTACAATATATATGATAGGTGTATACAAGGTTAACCGGATATGAGTTCATATTAATTTTGTTCACGTGCAATTACTGCAATAATATCTATATGCAATTATAGATTTCTGTTCCTTTCAGCCCGTCAAACTTCAATTTCATCATTGGTACCATTTAAGATGGGAGCTGTTCAGAAATGAAGATCGTCTCTCCGAGGGGGTTTTCACATAGTTAAATCGTACAACTACCGGTCGTATAGCGACAGCCATTTCTGATACTGATACAGGCAAATTGCATACGATTTAATCATTCGCCAGGACGGATAGGTGTCCCCCGTTATCGCAGGGTCCACCAAGGTTGATCTAATAGATAAGCATTGGCGTAGCCGGTACCTTATATTATTCTATTTTAAAACGTACAGATTCTACAGACACACTTACGGGCCATTGGATTCTCTCTAACAGCTGATAAAGTGACAGAGGCTCATGACGCTCTTGGGTCGGCACCTATAAATTATCAGCGGGAGAGAAACGGGGAGCGCCGATCCAGGCCAATATCAGGAAGATTGAGAGCGTGAAAATTTATTGATAAAGCTGAGAGGCGTCGTGCGTGAAAGGAGGTTTTGCTTGATCGATAACAGGATCGCTATGTATTGTACGCTGTTAATGGGTATCAGACTGGATTACGTATTGACATATTCATAGAAACTGATAACTGACCTTGAACTCTAGATAACATTGTTAGTTATGGCTACTTTTTATATTTATATTATATCTATTTCTGAAACAACAGACAATTTCGTAATAGACTCTAGTCTCTAGATTGCAATTCCTGTGTTTCACCAGGTGATTGCGTCGTAGCCTTATAATCAATTACTGTTCTAATTAGTTTCATGCATAAACAAAAAATTGCCTTCAGATATTTCTTAAAGGACTGTCATCAGTCATACAACAGTAAGGATTTCTGTAATTAGATGACAAAGCGTTTGATTATTATTCATAATTATCTACAGCTACAATGATGCGCGTTATACATTGATTGATGTATAGTTTCTGCTATTTTTTTTTATAAAATGTCTTATAATTTCTTGTCATTTTGGTTTCTTTATTCTAACTCACGTGTGATCTACACGCCAACGCTTAGTAAGATATACATATTTATACTTTACACTCTGTCGACCAAACACGTCACATTTTGTACAAATATACACATAAAAGTATGCTTTTCATATCAGAGATAGCAAATAACTCAAGAATATTATTTTAATCTGATTGTTGATTCTTGGTCATTTAACACAACTCTTGTAAGAGTTTGTGATACTAGAGTAATAAGGAAAATTAAACCTTATTTATTACAAACGTCGCAGTTTGCATTAAAGTAAAGTAGAAAACGTCAATAATATCACACATTCATTTTGCTATAATCCAAAAAGTTAGCCTTGACAAGTTTGCTCTACACAATCCTGTTAATCGCGTACCTCACGAATTTTCATTAGTACGTACCGTTCATTCGATTTACAGATGAGTGCAAAATAACGAAAAAAAAGGATAGTAAATAAAAAGAAAAGTATCCCATAAGCGGTCAATATTTTTAGAAGAATATCACACTAATATTGATTGTCAGTAAAGTTACCTGAATTTCTTAGATACTACAGAAAGGAAACTCGTTAGAGCAACTCAACTTATAAATATTCAACAACTGGACAAGATATTACAAAATCAATTTACAAATCCAGAAATGTCAAGAGTTAATGAGAAATCGTCAATTATTGATCTGATCACTAATAAATTATTAATTTTACAAAAAATAGTTACTGGAAAATATGCGCAGTTTCACTCTCCACAAGGAATAAGATTATAACTACTAAAATTCTTTCATTTACCATCTTTGTATGGTAGAGTGTATAAAATCATAAATCATACTACCGTAGCATAATTATTACATGATTCTAATTACCACCTTAAGTATTTTAATTCTAATAGCTTCTACATATGGTCGAGTGGTTATTATTTATAATAGAATTTTGCCTTTCTAACTGTATACCATAGACTACATTGAATAATCACTCAAGCCTCTGGGGTCAGTTCGATGCTTCTTATTGGTATATAGAGAGAACGCATAATCCCATATACATATATAGAATGACTAATTAATAACATTTACACATCAACAAATAAAAGACAAACTTTAAAAGATGGTATAGAATATATTTGCAATAAAATACCCCTAGGCTTGATTGATTGATTGATTAGATTGCGGAATGCTGTCTTCTCAAAATGATTATTTATCTTTTGCTTTTCTCCTTTTCTATATTAAACATGACATATCTCTTGCATATGGCTGGTACAATCCCTACTTAAACATTCAATAAGTAAGAGATAAAAACTTTATAAATTCAGAACTACCTGTATGAAATGTGTTTTCATATGATTTATCATTTGAAATCTATACGTCTCCACACATCTGTTTCTATGGAATATTTTGGGCAGACGTTATTCAATATTCATTGAAAGAAAAAGTGCTGACGTTCCAGCTGATTTACATCCTCTTCTTTTTATTTCTTCTTGTACGCCTTATGCTCTCTTCAAAGATGACGATTATAGCAACGATTATAACGACGAAAGTGACGACCCTGACTCCTTTCGCTTTGACGATATGCCATCGTTTGTGATAATACAGAGATATCTACTGTTCACACGTCTCCACTTGTATCTTTATTGACTAAAGATTTACTCGACGGATAATAGAATGTCATACATTCACATTCCAAACGACAAATAATCACCAAGTCCTTAAAAAAAAGAACAACATATTACTACAAAGCATTAGCAAAAATGACGTGCACGTTCTGCTGCACAAGACCGCACGTAGAAATTCTTCATTTATCTTTCTTGAACCACATTAAAATAATCATGCGCAAATTGTGTAGAGTTTCAATGATATTCCGTGATGTATCCAAGCAACGTGAATAACGTACGGTTGATTATTTACAAACATACAAAGCGACGTCAGGTAAACAGCACTGTAGTACAAAGGCAAATTATCATTTCTAGTGAATGAAGTAGTAAAGAAAAAGTGTAGAGAATAATCAAGGGAAATAAGAGCGAACAAAATTATTTCTCTTCCTGTAGATCAACTTTTCACTATCACTCTTTTGAAATGCGGAACAAAACTTTTTATCGCTTGACATTCGACCAGCAGGGCCAACCGCTCGCTCCTGCGGAACGAGACACACGAGCGTTAAATGTCGCGACAACCCTGTGGTTCGTAAAATATGACTAATGATCGAAAAGTTCCAAATACAATATGAAACTTCCTGTTTGCTCGTAGATGACTCAGAAAAGAAGATAATTAATCAAATCTGCTGTGGCAGAGGAAGATAAATATATTAATTACAGTAAGAAAAACGCGAGTCCTCGTTCGGGCAAGATGACGAGCTGTTACGAATGCGTCCGATGCAATTTTTAACGATGGACTCTGTACCCGTCTTCGATCTATTATCCTTTTATTTATCTCTTGCCTTCTTTACTGTTCCCTTCTCGTGCAATTCGTTAGTGACGTAGAGCAACCACATATCCACCAACGACCACATTTCCTAGCGTACTTTGGCCCTGCGAAGAACCGAGATTCGCGGCGTCCGTTTCTTCAGCAAATGCGGCCATGAGCGGTCGGCACTGGTCTCGCACATGAAACTTGACGATATACTTAACAAGACGGTTAGATAGGGGGATTTTTTTATACGTTAAAAATATAAATCAGTGTACAAAGTTCATGTTTTATAAAAGGATACGAATTGTACAATAATTATTCTAGTCGTTGTTATGATATAGTAATGAGCCAGCTTTTGGAAACAAGTAACTCACGGTACAGAATATGACTGTATTAAAGGCACCAAGGAGCAAGAATATGACTGTATTCAGACTAGCGCGAAGCAACGGTAAGTCATAGGAAAACAAAGATAGAAAGTTGGAGCAGTGACCAATAGCGGAACTTTTAAATCAGGTAAAAGAGTGCTCGGACAAGAATTTAAAAAGCCGCGAAGAGCAAGACGGAAGAGAAAGAATATTTTGTTTTTAAAACAAACCGTGTAAACGACACTGACGTTTTGTTAGTCGATAAAAATATGGTGCTCTGGTATACTGGCACTGGTAGATGGTGATGGTGATTGTGATCGTAATTGGTAGTGGAGGTTCGTGCAATACTAGAGTGGGAGGCAATTTGAGATGACTGTCAAAGAGGCAAGGCAGTTCGAAAAGTCAGTTTCGCGCCGTACTTCGTACACGGTAGGTTGCGCGCTTTGTGAATAAGACAGTAACAGGTTGTTTTAGCCAACGGGAATATCAGTGAAAAAAATTTGAAGACGTATACCTCTACAGCACAGCCCACGTATACTTTGTAGCTTGAGAAACGAAATAGTTTAAAGTTAATCGAAAAGAAGTAAAAAATAATTCAAGTTTTGTGAAAAAGAAAGTATTGTATCCAGAGACGTTGTATGTTGACTCGAGAGAAGGAGAGAGAATGTGAAAGAAAACAAAATTAATCAAATTGAAAAGTTAAAGACATATTGCTCGATCGAGCAATAGTAATAAGAAAAGGTTTTAAGAGTAATCTAATTTCTCGGGAAGTTCATTGTCGCAATAATAATTCCGATATACTTATCCTGAACGTAAGATAAAAATATACACTGATAAGCTACAGTGACATTGACTTCCGGCGCATGAACACGTTACGTTCTTAAAACTAAATCGAATCCTAAATGCGCGCAGTTTCGATGTTATTTTAATATAAAAGTTGTTCGTTCGACAATTTTATTATTATTACACCACAAATTTTAATTTCTATTGCCAATCAAAGGGTCGCTATATAGCGTCGTATTATAGACATTCTTATGAGTCACAATATTCTATAATAACTAATTGAAGTATACGTGAAGACAAGGTGAGTCCCTATTATTATGGCAATATTGATAATTCTCCTTCACTCTTTGTATTTTTCTCTTGTCTTATTAAGACAAACGTAAAACAATAAATGTCATCGGTTTAGTACGAGGGCTTAAAAAAGAAATTACTTTTTCTAGTCTAGCATCGTTAATAGGGAATTTGCAAGTAGCGGTCATACCAAATAAAGGTAAAATATATAAGTATTAATGAAAAGAATTAAAAATCGCAAGGTTCCTGCGACAAAGCTAGAAAATGCGGGGAGCGTAGTCTAAAGTAGACATATACGTATACGAAATCCAATTGACGCGGCGAGATAATGCAAAATTGCATAAGTCCAACCAAAGCAGGTGGATTTATTGCGTAAGAGGGAACTCGCTTACATGGAACGGCACGAACTTAGAGAATCGTCATTTTGCACTTGTCCTTATCCTTACTCGAGTCACTCGCCCTGACGACTCAACTTGAGCAATCACTTTTGCATATAATAAACTCTAACCAAAATCGTCGAATGCTAATTGTGTCAGCCATAAGATCAATTAGAAGTATATAAAGTTTTAACACGGAGGTGCAGTCCGTCATCGATTAAAAGCATTTATTATCAAATATAGACACTAATGCCAATCACGCTCCTAGTCCCATTATTAGTTGCTACTTTCAAATAAAGTTAAAAAATTAAAGAAAAAGACAAAAATTTCTAATCAAAATGACGACTGATAGACAATTATTTTGCATTACATGACAATCGCATAACCTATTCTTAAATATGAAGGACGTGTACATTATGAAATTCAATTTTGACCGATAAAAATAGTTTTCAAGTCCGACTAGATATTGCGAATGAAGGATGTAATATTATCAGTCAGTGATTAAAGCTATGCAGAGTATAAAATGTCATTATGTATGACATTAGTACTTCAGAAGTGTACGAGGGCATAAAAAAGAATTTCGAAGACCCTTCCTGCTTGTATTTAATAAATAGCAAATTACTTATTATTCATAAACGTTATTGTACGAAGAGCTACTGATGTTAATGATATAGGAACGTTACTTCCTAAATCCTCAAAACTTTGCCTATACAAAAAGAGACAGTGCTTTCATGTTATACTCGTACCTATTTTAGTATGCTATAGTATAATATAGGGATCCCCTTAGTGGAACAGCACGAAACGAGTTATAATTTCTTCAACAGTCCCGGGCGACGATACGGAGTGAAAGTTTTCGCGGCGCCAAACAGCCACGGTCGGTCATCCAAGCAACAACGTTACGGGACGAAAGGATTCGCAAGTTACGAAGAGCGTCGCGACGCTTCTGCGGGAGGATCGTAGAGGAAAAAGCCTAAAGTTATGACCGATACAGATGGTAAGGCAATGACAGTTACAAAAATATAAAACAATAAGTATTCGTTAACAGAAAATGACGCAACTTAAGTATCTACAAGTTCGCCATTAAAATAATTAGACTTAATTCTATTTATATCATCAACGGTACTAGCCTTCGCCATCCACCTATCACTAGGTTTGAAATACTACATAGGTTACATACTTAAATGTAAAAATGAGTAATCATCAAAGTCTTAATAGTAAATTAAACTGATAGACACAATACAGAATGCAATTACCTGTCTATTCCTATAAACTCTAATCGTCGATAAGAGCCAATTGTGATCTTTGTAAAATTCAAGGTTGACAGAGTGAAAGGACTGTAATACCTATGCACGTGCAGTTATGCTATACGCTAGTAATTTGTCTAGGAGGCATTCATAGCATATGTAGCTTATTTCTTTTTACTGTTAGATGCAGATAAATTATACTACAAGGCAAGTATGTTATCAATTCTAATAGAATAGTATTGTGCTTTTATTCTGTAACTATACTTATGCACATCAGGACCTTGATCCACTTAAGAATAATACTGATTACAGAAAAGTGATGGATTTATTGACTATTATATTATTGAAATCCCATCTGGAGATTACATATCTAAGATATTGAAGCTTTTCAATAATTTATTGGATCCCTTGTAAAACCCATATCTGGGACACGTTAGTTCACAAGCTGGCAATAAGCCAGACTTCGTCCTTGTTCAAAATGAACATATGAATGTATTTTTTAGACACAGCTATCCGGTTATAATAAATTGGCCTGTCAGGTCAGGTTAGTTGTTCTTACTGTTAAAGAATAAGCAAATTTAAATTCGTAAATTACAGGAAGCTTTACGTACAATTGACACTACCAAAAAGATCTGGTAAAGAGAACCAATAAAGTTTATTCTGTATTAAATAAAATATGTAGCATGTCCAATTTAATAAAGAATCTTATACTGGGTTCCGCATACCTCCCACGTTCACGGTGTCTAGTAGTTGTCAGACACAAAGTCTCATAATGCTCGAGACTCTTTACCAGCACCACTTTGCTGTTGACGTCAACTTAATACACACTTATGATTTTATCTTTGAATTATTCTACTAATTCGAATTCCTCCTTATCATGTTTATCGACGCCTTCTCTTTTGCATTTTTCTTTGCTTCTCCTTTTCCTTCGATCCACTTTGTTTTGCATTCCTACGCAAAATTGTCACGGTTCGCCGGATATGCACACTTTTCAGCGTACCTCGTTACGTTTACTGCGCTTTAAAATTTCAAAATAACACTCGAACGCTAAGGACGTCTGTACATAAGAGCGAATACGAGACACGTGACAACGAGTCTTAAGAAAATATATTGATAAGGCTAATCACTCGCGATTCCGTACTTTAGTTAATTCCATGAACAGACTTAATATTTTTATCAGACTGAGCTCCAGCACTAGAAATTCGCGTATTCGATGCCTTTTATATAGTTTTTTTTTCGAACAGCTCTCTGATGATTTTAAACAAACTCAATCTTAATGTATAGTAGAAGAAGTATCACTGGAATCGATAAGGTGAATCACATATATAATGAAAATATAATTATGTCTTTATCATATCAAGTAGTGAGATATTCACTAGAAATATTCGATGAATCAGTACATTGAATATAAGACTATTGATAACAAAAGTATTTATGACAATCATACATACGTGCGATCGAGCAAGTGATAAAATGCGAATATTGCTTTCTTTACATATACATCGGGGGAACCCTAAGACCCGTCAACAAGTCTTATCTAAGCATCTGAGATCGAGTGCCAAAGAAAATAATCCATTAACAAAGATTTATCAAACTATAGTACACACTTGATATATTTTCCAGATACGAAATCCTTCTTATCCGTGCATAATATTTACTTACTGATGATAACAGTGGATTTCGGAACGGTTGTGTACTGTAGACGACTTTATCACATAACAAACTGAAGTGACGTGTCAAAAAGGATTTTCACGATCCTGACAATTAATTAAAAATTGACTTTAAATCAGTGGACATAACACAAGTAATAACAATAATGATAATAATAACATAAGAAATTACGCGATGCTCAAAATCGCAACAATTGGGCGTACAAAGACTTCGCGTATAATTATCAAAATCTCAATTGAATCATCTGAGAATTAGTCATTCGTCAGCTGTAATCGCAAGCACCTCAGTGCGAGAGCATCTGTACATAAGTAGACACAACACAACCATATAGCACGGCATAGAATTATTTGAATACAATAGTTATTACTTATACTAGTAATTACTGACAATATTGACTTTAGACATTACCACCATTATAAGTAATATAGAATTAAGTATCTCCAAGCAGGAGTGCAGTAAATTATTGTGACATAATTTATTTATATCTTATTTGACAGGTCTAAAAAATGACCAGAACAATGAGGTACTGTCACAGAAAATTAACACCGGCCAGGATGACGACATGGTATAGTAAATATTTAAGCTTTAACAAGAGTAATAATACTTTTTAATTAATAAGACGCTTCTTTCAATTGCTGCTCAATCATTAATGAAATCTAGGAAGCTTATGGATTTGAAAGAAGTCTCCTGGGTACGTTTCTCACATACTTGTCGTACATTCTGACTATCGGTTGGGTCAGGTTATTCTTTCATTGGTATCCGCAATTACATATCTACGCAACGCACAGAAGATGTCCATTGAACCGTGCCACAAAACTGCTCATTATTGTAAGTACTGTATAATAATTGTGAACCTTCTAGATAAACACAGATATGAAGTCTATGGATAATTAAACTTAATTTGTACAGGACGACTATCAAGGAAAGTATAAATCCTACTTTGTCGAGGATGTCAAAACCATCTCTACGAAAAATCTCAAGTGAGTTTATGTTTTAAGCGACAAAGAAATGCTTGATGCAATCTCAAAGGAATCTCGAACAATGATTGCTTCAATTGATTGCAGTTCAAAAACACTGAGTTTCACCTTGGGCAAGATTGACGAAGACTTACTGAAGAGCGCAGAAGGAAAGGAGCTAAGAATTTGTTTAGAAAATGGTACCCAAGGCAACGTATTGGAATATCGTGCCTTCTGGTGCAAGAAGCAATGCTACATATGGGATACGAATGGCCATGAATTCTCACGACTCGTCGGCCTAGACAAGTACAACCTCTGCACGGATCTTCATTTAGGAACTAACCAGGGTCTCTCCAGAGAGGAAGAGCTCCTGCGACGAATAGTCTATGGAAACAATGAGATACTCGTACCGGTTCAAAGTATAGGAGTACTTCTGATTCTCGAGGTGCTCAATCCCTTCTATATATTCCAATTGTTCACGCTGGCCGTGTGGTTCGCCGAGGGATACTATTACTATACAGGAGCTATAATATGCATGTCGCTCTTTGGTATTTCCAGTTCGATTATGCAGACTCGCAGGGTACGTTAAGATCTGAAAGATACAGAGGACCACATTGAACAAGTGGATCTATAGTGTATTACATTATGGATATTGGATTTCTACCTTTTGTTATACAGAATCAAATCAATCTTCATGGTACTGTCGCTTCTACCGAGACCGTAAGGGTCTCCAGAGGTAACGGTGTCTTCGAGAATGTTTCTAGTGCCGAACTTGTACCTGGAGATATTATTGAACTGCCACGCTATCAGGGTATAGTAGTGTGCGACGCCGTTCTGCTGACTGGACACTGTATAATAAATGAATCTATGTTAACCGGTAAGCAAATCATTTACATTATGCAATGGATAAAGATACCGCTTGTGCATTCATTTATTTACAAATTTCAGGAGAATCTGTCCCAGTTACCAAAACACCATTACCTCCGCATCCTGTGTTGTACGATTCAAAGGAATGCTCTCAACATACGCTGTACAGTGGTACTACAATAATACAAACAAGGTATATTCAGGGTCTAACTGACATACAGATACGAGTATTTCAATAAAAATTAATCTAAATACACTTTGTACATTAAGATATTACGGCGATGGACCAGTCCTTGCACGAGTTATAAGAACAGGACTGCAAACGAATCGCGGTGCTTTGGTAGCGGCTATTCTTTATCCACCACCAGCAGATTTTAAATTTGATCAAGATTCTTATAAATTTATTGGTATACTGGCACTCATTGCTACTTGTGGTTTCATCTATACAGTTGTGAGCAAGGTATGTCATGAGAAATATGACAAATTTAACTATTAAGCTATTGTTCGATGCAACATTCTCAGTCAAATATTCACTCTTTAAGGCATCGAGAGGTATCACAGCTGGCGACATTGCTATAAAGGCTTTAGACATAATAACTATAGTGATACCACCTGCACTACCAGCAGCTATGACAGTAGGAAAGCTCTATGCTCAGGCGCGTTTAAAACGAGCTCAAATTTACTGTATCAACAGCAGAGTCATTAACGTATCAGGTAGTCTGAATTGCATATGCTTTGACAAGGTAATAATCTAGTTCCTCAGAAATTGCATAACAAGGATAGTACGTGGAAGAATTATTAACTTACTGCTAAACATAGACAGGAACGCTGACGGAAGATGGTCTGGATATGTGGGGCGTTGTTCCAAGTACAGATGGTGAACTCGAGGAACCTGTAAAGGAAGTACCAGCTTTAAAGAATCATCCGCTGTTTGAAGGGATGCTTGTTTGTCACAGTTTAACTCTGATTGAGCATGAACTTTGTGGTGATCCACTGGACGTGAAGGTAGGTGTACTGAATGGATTTAGAAAAATATTTAAATATAATACTTGTACATAAAAGACAGAATAGAAAAGTAAAATGAAATTATTATAGATGTTTGAGAGTACTGGATGGATGCTGGAGGAGCCAGATGTGGCTGATACCAGCAAGTATGATCTACTGGCACCTACTGTGGTGAAGCCGCCAAAGAATAAAAACTTCACAGAAAACATGAATGAAGTATCAGAAATTGGAATTGTTCAGCAATATCAATTCTCTAGTTCGCTTCAGAGAATGTCAGTAATAGTCAGAGTCCTTGGCTCGGATCACTTTAGAGCCTACACTAAAGGTTCTCCGGAGATGATTCTTAGTCTCAGCAGACCAGAAACAATTCCCAGGGATATTAGCATGATTCTACATAAATATACAAAGGAAGGATACAGAGTAATTGCAATGGGACGTACAGATGTTGACTATACGTACAGTAAAGTAAGTCAAAGAATAAATGACTGCTAAAAAGTTTTACAGTGGACCCAACACTGCTTGTAAACGTTTATGGGACACTTGTGCTTCCTTTTAGATTCAAAGAATGCCGAGAGAGATGATTGAACAGAATTTGGAATTTTTGGGTCTAGTTATACTTGAAAATCGCCTTAAGGAACCCACGATAAATGTGATTAGAGAATTGAAGGAAGCGAATCTTCATATAGTAATGATAACTGGTGAATAAATTATATGATCCATTAGTTACTGATCACTCAAAGTAAAATATACATGTAAAGTTGACCTCGGTATGATGAATAATGAATTTTTCAATCAGGTGACAATATTCAAACTGCCGTAAGTGTCGCCAAGGAATGTGGAATATTGACACCGTCGGAAACTGTAATAGATGTAACCGTTGTACCTGGGGATAAGCAGTCGCTACCAAAAATATTTTTCAATACACAAGGATTGCCACTGAAAATAGTAAGATTTGTAGTCATCGAACAACGAAGATATATTTTTGACAATTTCTGATAATACAATTGGCTTGTAGAAACTGCAGAATCGCAAAACAATTATAACAACCCTGGAAACAATAGAGAGAGGCGTGGACGTGCATAATTACAAGTTTGCCCTGACCGGTCAAACTTGGCAGCTTCTACGCGAGCACTACGCCGACATTTTGCCAAGAATTTGTGTACGCGGTGCAGTTTTCGCTAGAATGACAAGTGATCAGAAACAACAATTGGTTTTGGAATTGATGCAGCTTGGATATTATGTTGGTATGTAATCAACGTCTGCACATTCTATCAATAATAGGAAATACAACATCTATATAACGTCAAATTCATTTCAGCAATGTGTGGCGATGGAGCCAATGATTGCGGAGCACTAAAAGCAGCACACGCTGGAGTTTCGCTTTCAGAAGCCGAATCGAGGTATGCAATTAAATAATAATAAAAACAATGATCACAGACAATTGATAAATAAATTATTCACAGTGTGGCTAGTCCCTTCACGTCTCGCACACCGGACATAACTTGTGTACCAAAAGTTATAAGAGAAGGAAGAGCCGCCCTAGTTACTTCTTTTGGTATCTTCAAGTTCATGGTGACCTACTCGCTGACGGAATTCCTTTCGGTGATAATTCTCTACTCCATTGACTCAAACCTTACGGACCTACAGTTCCTGTTCATCGACATCTGCCTCATAGTCAATTTTGCGTTCTTCTTTGGCAAGACACAGGCCTATGAAGGAAAACTGGCTAAGAACCCACCGATGACAAGTCTATTAAGTTTTACACCACTCTTCTCCATGACTACGCAGATGATTTTGATGACAATATTCCAAGTGGTAGCTTTCTACGCAGTCAAGCAATTTCCCTGGTTTGAGCCATTCGTTTACACACCAGAAGTTGGCTATACCTGCTACCAGAACTACTCGGTCTTCTGCATCTCAATGTTCCAGTACATAACTATGGCGGTGATATTCTCCAGAGGAAAACCATACAGAAAGGCCATCTACACGAATAATGCCTTCATCGTATCCATTCTTCTTTTGGTAGCGGTTTGTTCCTATATAACGTTGTATCCAGCTGCATGGATCATCAATCTTCTTCAGCTGATCATGCCCCCAGATTTTGAATGGCCTGTCATTATATTAGTACTGTCGTTCGTCAACTTCTTAGCGTGCATCTTCTTTGAGAGTTTTGTCATTGAGTACGCCGTTGAGAAGAAGATTAAACCTAAGCTGTACAGACCTGAACGCTCTAAGAAGCGTTATCTTACCGTGGAGCATGAATTGAGGAACAATTTAAGTTGGCCCAGTCTCAACGAGGACTTTCCAACTTTACCAATAACGCACAGTGTCGAGAGTATCATCAAGACGACCGGCGCACAGTTTGCGCGAGGATCTAAGGACGAGGGTAGTCATATTACAAGTGTGAAGGAAGAGGACAACATTCGTACTGGCATTGATAGTCATAATGATCAGGAGAATGGAATTGACAATTTGGCATTTGTCAATGACGAGCTGCTACCAACTTCAAATATGACGACGAAATTCTGAAGAAACTTCCGAAGATTACTATTTTTGATATTTTTGTTTTGTCTGGAGACAAAAAAGTCCTTATCAGTATTCAATAAGTATTACGTGATGAGGAAAGGCACGAATCAGCTGACTAATGGCTGTGAATCAATATGAGAATGCATGGAAATGGACGTCTTGTAATATATTTTATTAATTGCATTATGTATAAAAATGTAAGGAAATGAATGTCACATAGAAAATATATATAGAGTTTAGTTTTAACTCCTTCTTATAATTTATTGCAATCCGAAGTATCAGCGAGTGGTACATTTGGAGGAACTGTGTCTTCTACTTTCAGGACTGTTTCTTTTTATTTATTATTTCCTTATTTATTCCGGAATATCTTCCACTCATCACTTCGCATACATACTTAGCTAAACGTACGTTATATACTACAATTTTTCGCCTTGGCGAACCATGCGATCATCGAATCTATTACATACTTCAATTTTCTTCCTATAAACCGTACGAGATTCTTCATTGGTAAATATTTTATTCTTAATAAGGCTTATACACATATTCTTAACTTCAAAATACTCGTCTACTTAGCCAATACATCTTTATCAAAACTTCTTTGATTAGAAAATCCCCTCTGTAAAGGCGTTAAAGACTATTCCCACTGTGCCTGTGAGTTTTTTAAATTCGTTTCATAATACCTTGTACTATTTACAATATGTTTTTACGGATGGTTCGCGTTTAAATTCACACGAATTTTGGTTTTAGTTGATTCTCGCCCTTTTTCAACATTTCTTTACAATTTAGAATACCTAACTATACATCGATTCTCACTGTAGATGTCCTGGCTATCCTTCAAACAGTTAATTTGATTTTAGAAAAAAAAATCTCACGCCTGTAGTTATTTTCTCTGATTTACTTCATTTATTCAATGTAATATTATGTTCTACTTACTCTCGTATTTTTTATGGGATACAATCAAAAATTTTAATTAATCTTTCTTCTTTTTTGTCTAGAGAAGAAAAGTGTTACTCACCGATTGCCGTCTTCAGTAGTAGACTTGTGAGTCCGTGAAATAAAAAAGGTTGCATATTGTTAATCTGGAACACTTTTCGTCCGCGCTACCGATGATCTCAATATTCTTGGCATTTTCTGCAAATAAGTATTTATATTTATCAATACAATTAACCAACTAGATGAAGGTTCAAATTCAGCTAAACTCGCGCTTCTGTTCTCATGACTACTGATATGTAATTTGGCTCAAAGATGGTGATAGAGTTACTTGATAAACATTATTAAGAATCAACGCTATCACTGCGAATCAATAGCATAAAGTGAGCTGAATTTAAGTCGAGCTTTATATTTCATGCAATTTATACATAATTTTTAATTATTTGTAATAATTACCAATAATAGCTTCCCGTTTTTGAAGCAATTCATTCTCAATCCATTTTCTATAACGAAGTGCGATACAATTCAACATTTGTATCGTGTTGTCATAGATGCTCTTTCGGAGCAACAAGTCTGGCAGGGAAGATACAAAGTCTTGAAAAGCTTCTTCGTTATGCAACTCCACCAAATTGTGATCCAGGATAATCTCACTGAGAATATTGAAAAGTTGAAAGTGTAATTCTTTCTTTGGTGGCTGGGAATATGTGCTTATTATAATCTTTAAGGTGTTCCCAAGATTTATGTGATTCTTGTACCAAATCTTGCTAGCTTTCAGAAAAAGTGTTCTGAGAATTCTAATTAAAGCAGGCAAGGCCGCATTATCCGTGCTGGACCAGGACTCCAGTGACTCTGTTACAGAGAAATAATTATATATTAAGGCAATACTAGAATAGCGAGTCAGTAAGACTAAGATTTACCATTTAAATAATTCAACACATGATTGCATAGCTCCTTGTCTAACCTTCCATTATTGTGAACTGATGTGAACCACACATAGATATGACAAATTTGCAGATTCTGCTCCAAACATTTTGTATTCAACTCCATTTTCGGAAAGTCTTCTTGCCTCTTGCGTGTTCGTTGTACAGTTTTAATTTGACTGTATGGGAACTTCACTAACAGATTCTTCAGAACACTGTTTTGAAAGTTATTCTTTAACCACACACTCATCTCACTAGTGTTCGATGAAGATTCCAAAACGTTGATGTACTCAATGATGAAATAGATAACGTCAAGAATATTTTTAAGCAATATCGATGCTTCATTAGAAATAACTAAATCTGAGTAACTCGTTTGATCTTTAGGACAAACTTCAATCCAACTGTCAAACATCAGAGGCATCAGAACATTTACATACTTGGTAAAATCTTCAAAGCTCAAAACACTCCCAGAACTATGATTTGCACTTGTACCATTCGTATCGAAGTTTATGTGACACACCTGGTCTTTAAATTGATCATATATGGGAATATATTTTAATTCTTTATCAATGTGAATAATTTTGTTATCATTAGTCGAATTCTTGGTTTGTTGAGATTTTTTATCATTAACAATAGAACTCAATATACTACATAGTCTAGAAAGAACCTTGATTCGCCACTTCACACTTGTATTTTTTGAATTGAGATTTGTTGTCAGTTGTCTACCAGGTTGCGATTCAACGTTTAGTTTTGATATCATGTCCAAGAAATTCGGTAAAATTTTATGACTACTCTTAGCGAGCAGACCAGCACAATTCTGTACGATTACGTCCAAAAACATTAGTGAATCTTCCTTTATGTTTGGAGCTATGTGTGTCATAGCACAGCACAAATACGATATAAGGACATCAAAATAAGGTGCCAATTGTTCACTGGATATTGGACTTAAAATCAGATTCAAAACTTTTAATGAATCTCTCCTAATGTCTTTTTCCTTGTCTAATGACAGTGCAGCTATCCCTTGAAGCAAAGCATTCAACTGTGAACTAAGTATCTCTGTAGAGTACTGTTGCAAAATTTCTTTAAGTTCCTTCACTGCCTCCTGTCGTACACTTGAATTATAATGTTGTAGTCGTGACAACAGATCCTTAACATTAAGCTTTCTACGACTGAGAATCTCAGACTCGTTCTGTTGCTTGAGTTGTTCTCGAATCACTATTTTCTTGACTTTAAAACTGGTGTCGGTGACATTAAGACCTTTAGGCAGTGGCGTAGTTTTCTTTGCTTTTAACTTAACCTTAGCCCTTTCAGATTTCAGGTTCTTTTGATGTCTGTTATTCTTACCCATTGTTCACACTGAAACAAATAAAATATATTTAAGGTTAGAAATCATCGCTTTTGCGAATTTACACAATATTACTCAATAATCTTGAAAATCATAAGCATTTACAAGTTTAATATAGTGTTATTGTTTGTATCTTCAACTCATGTAAAATATATAAATCGTATTTACAAATGAATTACATATAATTGTAAACTAAACACTTGCGCACATGCTCGCTATAGTCCGTACATTGAGCCTGCAGAATCAGGTAATATTTATCAGTTATATAAGTATGTAGATACATACGCTCGGCGATTCCGTACGAGTGCTACGAAAGGAATGATGACAGTGACGTTTCAAAAATGATGATGTACGATTCTCAAGCAAATGTATAATGTTATTCAAGAACGAAGGTCTATGCATTAGAATCGTGCACGGTTACTTTTAGTTATGCTCTTAATTCAAGATTAAATAGAGCTCGAAAAGGTGAGTAAAATAAAGTTTAGTAACACAAACATCTTTATCAAATTAGTATGATTGTTTAAAACATTGCAATTTTAAATTTGACAGTAATGTTTCATTATCCTATTCTGAGCTATAAAATTGAGAATAAGATTGATTTATTTGGATTGCCAGAAAATTCCTGAGTTCAATAATCCTTTATCGAGTAGCCTTTTTTTAAATTTGTGGTAGAGACATGTTTCATTGTCAATCAAGATGGCCTCATAAATGATTTTACTAAATACATTTAATAAAAAAATAATTTCACTGTATAGATTTTTGAACATTATGAAACTAAGGTCACTTGGTTAGTATCAATCATTATGTATGATAAACTTTATCTTGTCAAAATGGATGAGATAAACTTATTCATTGTAATTATTCTCTGCTAATTTTGCATAGATATACTATATTAATTAATTTATTGAAACTGCCAGTTATTTGTTACAAATTAATCTGAAGCATTAACTGCAAGCTCAGAAATTGAAAGTAGTATAGCGTACAAGATAACGCATTATCAAGAAATGTGATAATATATGACAGAGTAACTGGAGCAACCAATTATCGATGTCACTGTAAGCTTCAGAGTAATAGTATTTTGCTCCAAAGTTCTTAGTCTTTACGTTTCATCGTCAATGGATATATTCTAGATCTCTATTCGAAGGTTGCAAATAAATGAAGAATGGACTAACGTGAATCTTAGCAATTGAGGAAATAAATCAACAGGCACTGCTGAACTATTTAAGAGGAAGTTTTCAACAACAAAGGAAACGTGTTACAACACGATGAACAATATAACATTGACATTCTGCCCACCAAATATCACCTTTAATGAAATATGGGTGAATCACGGGATGTCACAGTGTTTCATGGACACTGTGAGCACTGCAGTCATATCTCTATACCTCTTAATATTTGGCAGCGTACAACTCTGGATGTATAAAAAATATGGGACAGAGATAAATCATAATTTGCTATCACAAAGCCGACTGTATAACTTGCAAAAGTTTCTTCTCTATTTTATACCTTGCCTCAGTGTTTTAAGGGTCACACTGCAAGCTACTGTAGTGGGCAATAAAACAATTTATGGATATATGGTAAGGACAAATTAATTTCATTCAAATTAAATGAGAAACAGTAACTTAAAGTGAATTATAATAATATTGTTTTACCTTTTTAGATCCTTACCACTGTTCTTACTGCCGTAGTGTATCCATACTCAGTTCATATTCTTCGATTAGAAAGACATAAATTATTACCAAGTACCCCGACACGTGGACATGGCTTGGTACTATTGGGTTTCTGGACATTGGCTTTCATGGCTGAGAATCTTGTTTTTATTAACATTGGTAAACTGGATTGGTGGTTCCATCTCAACTCGTAAGTATAGTTCTTCAGTAATAACAATATAGTCTTGTGATGTAAACTCTTTCCATGAAGCATCACTCCATTTTGTGATATATTTATACAAATCTATTTACAGCCTGACTGATCAAGTAGAAATGGCACTGTTCGTACTCCGTTACGTCAGTAGTCTGGTAATCTTCGCCCTGGGACTAAGAGCACCAGGAATAATAAGCAATTCCGAATTAGCCTACGGCACCATAAATGATAATTCCAATACGCGATCAGAATTTTACTACCAAGGTGTAAGTCATACAAGGGTCGCTCTAATTTTTACATGACCCTGTACATTCGCCGCGTTTCAATATTTTGTCTTAGCAACGTAACAACAGCTTCTTTGTAACCTGTTGCTTTATTTTTTATCCTCGTGCAATTCGTTTGCAGAGTTTTTTTATCATTATTTTATTATGTACTACTTCTGGAAATGTTCCTGACACTCACAGACACTCGGGAAACGCGTCATATTGTTATACGTAAAGTGAACGTGCGTTTACAGCGACCTGATGATAATACCTCGACCTGGAAAAATGCTTGGTACAAAATCAAAACCTTGGCGCCATTCCTCTGGCCCAAGAATTCCTTCCTGTTGCAACTGCGAGTACAATTCTGCTTCATTCTGCTGATAATCGGTCGGATTATCAATCTCTACGTGCCAATTTATAACAAGAAGATCGTCGACAGTGTCACTGACACTCCTGGTGCCTTTAGATGGGATCTCGTTTTGATCTATGTGGGATTTAAGTTCCTACAAGGTGGTGGTACTGGGGGTATGGGTCTTCTCAATAATCTCAGATCATTTCTCTGGATTCGTATTCAGCAATATACAACCCGTGAAGTTGAGGTTGAGTTGTTCAGGTAACCATTGTTCATAATTTAACTGACTATCCGGTTGACCAATGGAGACTACTATTTCTTGTATTTCAGGCACTTACATGGACTTAGTTTACGATGGCATCTTGGTCGAAAGACTGGAGAAGTCTTGAGAATTATGGACCGAGGTACGGATTCTATTAATAATCTTCTGAACTATATTCTCTTTTCCATTGTACCTACCATCATTGACATTGTGGTGGCCATAATTTTCTTTATCAGTGCCTTTAACAAGTGGTTTGGTCTTATCGTATTCGTTACCATGACCTTGTATATTGGTGAGTGAATTTCTTTGAATATCTCAACAATTTCTGCATTTTCGTTTAGCATTCCAATACATTTTCTTCATTTCATGTACTGCTTCTAGCTGCTACAATTTTCGTTACTGAATGGAGAACCAAATTTCAACGTAGAATGAATCTGGCTGATAACGCGCAGAAGGCCCGCAGTGTCGACAGTCTCTTGAATTTTGAAACTGTAAAATATTATGGAGCAGAATCATACGAAGTAAACAGTTATCGTGAAGCTATCCTGAAGTATCAGGTTGAAGAGTGGAAGGCTCTGATTACTTTAAATATACTCAATACTATACAAAACGTCATAGTCTGCAGTGGGCTCTTGACTGGTTCCTTACTGTGTCTTCATATGGTAAGTTTCGATTTTACCAAGCATCAAAGATGATACTAATAATTTAAGAATTTTAGGTAGTAAACGGGGAGGGTCTTACCATTGGTGATTACGTACTCTTCGCTAGTTACATTATCCAGCTGTACGTTCCACTTAATTGGTTTGGAACTTATTACAGGTGTGTAGATCTTTTTATCTTCTTCAATTCTGAAAAATTAGCAGATCGCTCATATTCTTCATATTGTTCTTATTCAGGGCTATTCAGAAGAACTTTGTAGACATGGAGAATATGTTTGAACTCCTTCGCGAGGAGCAGGAGGTAATAGACGCACCAGGTGCCGGTCGTCTTGTAATAAAGCACGGTCAGGTTGAATTCCAAAATGTAACGTTCGGCTACACACCGGAACGAATCATCCTGAAGAATGTCTCCTTCGTCGCTCCAGCAGGAAAAATTGTAGCTCTGGTGGGACCTACTGGTGCCGGCAAGTCAACGATAATGCGACTCCTATTCCGATTCTACGATGTGGAACAAGGAGCAGTTATTATAGATGGGCAGAATGTGAAGACTGTTAAGCAGGATTCTCTGAGGGGTGCTATAGGTTAGTCAAAGGTTAGACAACCATGCTGACAAATATTAATATTATTGCCTTGTTCCAGGTGTTGTACCCCAGGACACAGTGCTCTTCAACAACACTATCAAGTACAATATACAATATGGTAGAATCGATGCACCGGAAGCTGACATAATAGCAGCAGCCAAGAACGCAGATATTCACGAAAGGATCTTGACGTTCCCAGACGGATATGAGACTCAAGTTGGTGAAAGAGGTCTAAGACTGAGTGGTGGTGAGAAACAGAGGGTAGCTATTGCACGCACCATCCTAAAAGCTCCGAAGATTGTACTCTTGGACGAAGCCACCAGTGCACTGGATACTCAAACCGAGAGAAACATCCAGGCAGCATTAAATAGGGTGTGCGCTAACAGGACAACCATCATCATAGCACACAGATTATCCACAATCATTCATGCAGATGAGATTCTTGTTCTTAAAGAGGGCGAAATAGTGGAACGTGGTCGGCACGAGGAACTAATATCCATTGGTGGTATTTATCATGGCATGTGGCAAGCGCAGCTTCAGAATGATCAGGAAAATTATGGCTCGGATCTTCCAATCGAAGAAGTACATCAAGAAGGAGATAAGGAGACTACGCAAAAGATTTTATCTTAATAGCTCTCCAAATAAAACCTGTAATTCATCTAGGTATACGTAGAACATTTCTCCTGAGAATTCTTATGTACATTGTGTATCCTGGTATATTAGTGGATATACAAAACATCTCCATTTTTGAAGAAGAATCTTGACAGAGCATTTCTCTGCCATGGAGTAATTCCAAGAGATGCTGTCCACAACAGATTAATTTATTACATGCGTAATTTATTCAATGCAATTCTTACGTGGTTAAATAAAGTTTATAAGTGATACAATAGTTTTTACATACAATGTGACACTGTCTGTATAGTGGATCGTTAATAAATCATTCTATTAGTAAAATTATTTTGTTTCTGCCAGGATGCTTATTAGTTTTTCATAATAACAAATCAATTCGTGTCTCTATTGTTTCCTGTGTCAGTAACACAAGCTGCTAGAGCTCTATCAGGAACCCAACCAGTTTCATCGATGGGATCACTCACACTGTTCTCATTGTCTCCCCATTTAAAGTAGTACGTTGCTATAACCACCCAGCAGAAAATCCATCCTAACTGTTAAATGGGGAATTCAATAATAGATCCAAGATAAGAATTATATAGTGCGACATTACCTTAAAGGCAGTTGCAGAAATATCTTTTGTACTCATTATTCTCCAAAATTTTTAAAGTTCAGTATAAAAGTAAAGCCAGTGACATTAGAAATTTTTAAAGCTGTTATTTTCTACCTTCAAACGATTCTCTTCTGTTTTTTCAGCTAACTAAACAGTGCTCCAATATAATGCAGACTTTGGAAATATTTTTTGTCTTGTCTGAATTTTATAGAGTGTTAAATAATATTTCTTAAGCGGACATTAACTTAGTTATGCATAATGAAGAAAATTTAAAATTATCTTGTAAAAATACTTACTGATAAATGTTTAAACGCCTTTTGAAACAACCTAATAATTAACTCGTAAAACTGTGGCGCCATCTGACAGATTACTGAGTAAACTTTTCAAGAGGAACGTCTTTACGTACGAGTCCTCACTAACATAACATAACCTAATCCAGTTCATTTTTCGGCAGTTGTAGGGCAGGAGGTTCCTTCAAGTATTTTGCAATTTTTAAACCCGAGAAAAAGAAGTAATAGTAGAAATAATGGAGAAACCACAGAAAATGCCCAAAGTGGCAAAGGTAAAAAATATACCGTAGTTTTTATACTTAATAGATTATCGATCAAGTTTACACACAACGTTTTTATTTCAATTTTATGTATCAACATTGTGTAAACATAATCATTGAACCTAGTAGTTTTACCAAACGATCATGTTGTTTAATAAATATCAATAATGTGTTACTTGTACCAGGTGAAAAATAAAGCGCCTGCTGAGATTCAAATCACAGCAGAGCAGCTTCTACGTGAAGCCAAGGAAAGGGACTTGGAGATTTTACCACCGGTAAGATTAATGCGCAAAACAACTTGTTTAAAACATGAATCAATCTACGAATAAGAATTGTGCTGAAATTAAATTGTCTAATACATTTTTTTCTAGCCTCCTAAACAAAAAATCTCTGATCCTCATGAATTAGCAGACTACCAGCATCGTAAGAGAAAAGGTTTTGAAGATAATATACGCAAAAATCGGATGGCAATGAATAATTGGATTAAGTATGCACAGTGGGAAGAGAGTCAAAAAGAAATTCAAAGAGCTAGGTAGATAATACTTGAAATGTTTATTCAATATAATTAGTATAATAGAATCTAAATACTCTAAAATTCTTCATATATTTAATAGATCAATCTATGAACGTGCATTGGATGTAGATACTAGAAATATAACGCTATGGCTAAAATATACTGAAATGGAAATGAGAAATCGCCAAGTGAATCATGCCAGGAATTTGTGGGACCGTGCAGTAATTTTACTACCAAGAGCCAATCAATTCTGGTACAAATATACTTACATGGAAGAGATGCTCGAAAATATAGCTGGTGCAAGACAAGTTTTTGAAAGATGGATGGAATGGGAACCAGATGAGCAAGCCTGGCAAACATACATTAAGTTCGAATTAAGATACAAAGAAATAGAAAGGGCAAGAAATATTTATGAGAGATTTGTGATGGTTCATCCTGACGTGAAGCATTGGATAAAGTATGCACGTTTTGAAGAGTCTCATGGATTTATAAATGGTGCTCGCAGAGTCTACGAACGCGCTGTCGCCTTTTATGGAGATGAGAGTCTTGATGAAAAATTATTTATTGCTTTTGCAAAATTCGAAGAGGGTCAAAGAGAGGTATGTACCCATTACTATTCACTTCCAGAGAATATCAGCTGCTTTGTAACATTAAAATTGTATATTTTCAGCACGACAGAGCAAGAGTAATTTATAAATATGCTTTGGATCACATTCCAAAGGATAGAACACAAGAGATTTACAAGGCATACACTATACACGAGAAGAAATATGGAGACAGATCAGGTAATGTTAATAAATTTAATCATGGATTATGAATAATATTAATATTGTAATATAATTTAATTTTGATAACAGGGATCGAAGACGTTATTGTTAGTAAAAGGAAACATCAGTACGAACAAGAAGTCAAAGAAAATCCATCAAATTACGATGCATGGTTTGATTATTTAAGATTGGTTGAATCTGAAGCGAATCCTGAGATCGTTAGAGAAACCTATGAACGCGCAATAGCAAACGTTCCACCAACTAAGGTGGGATAAATGAAATCTTTAATATCCGTAATAGCGCACTGATAATAATTTTGTGATTATTTAATAGGAGAAAGAATATTGGCGACGTTATATTTATCTATGGATCAATTACGCTCTCTACGAGGAACTTGAAACAGAGGATATTGAAAGATGTCGTCAGGTGTACAAAGTATGTTTGGAACTTATTCCACATAAACAATTTACATTTTCAAAAATATGGCTGTTGTATGCAAATTTTGAAATTCGCCAGAAAAATCTTACAGCTGCTAGAAAGACACTGGTGGGTTTGAATTACTCATTATTGCTCAAATTCATTCATTTGTCCAAACTTCATATTAATTGTACCATTATACTTTAAGGGAATGGCACTTGGAATCTGTCCCAGAGATAAACTATTTCGTGGTTATATAGACTTGGAAATTCAATTGCGTGAATTTGATAGATGTAGAATATTGTATGAAAAATTTTTGGAATTTGGTCCAGAGAACTGTACCACGTGGATGAAGGTAATGCAAGATCACAATTTCATATTCATTATATTTGAAATAGATAAATAGTATGGTAAAAAGGATTATTTGATTTAGTTTGCAGAACTAGAAACTCTTTTAGGAGATGTAGAACGTGCACGAGCCATATACGAATTAGCTATTACACAACCACGGTAAGATCCTGAGGCAATCAGTAAACAATACTTTACATTTCTAAAAAATATGTAACCTCGCTAACTTGATTTTACAGCCTGGATATGCCTGAACTTTTATGGAAATCGTATATCGATTTTGAGATATCGCAGGATGAGCCTGATAATGCCAGACAATTATTTGAGAGACTTTTAGAACGCACTCTGCATGTTAAGGTAGGTTTATTTTATATCACAATATCATTCTTTTGACTTATAAATGACATGTTTGTCGAATGTTTAATATACTCACAGGTTTGGATAGCATATGCCAAATTTGAGCTAGCTAATCCAGTAGCGGAGGAAGGATTGAACAATGTTGTTCTGGCTAGAAGAGTTTTTGAAAGAGGAAACGATTCACTCAGGTCGAGTGGTGATAAAGAAAGCAGGGCATTACTTTTAGAAGCTTGGAGAGACTTTGAAAATGAAAAGGGCGATGACGAAAGTCGTAGGAAAGTCATGGAGAAAATGCCACGAAGAATCAAACGAAGAAGACGAGTGGTTGGCGAAGATGGGGTAAGTGGAGTTGAGGAATTTAAATGGTGGGATCGTATTTTTCATGAAAAAATTTTACTACAAACTTTATTGCAGAATGAAGAAGGCTGGGAAGAAGTATTTGACTTCATCTTCCCAGAAGACGAGTCTCAAAGGCCTAATCTTCAATTCCTGGCGATGGCACAGGCCTGGTCGAAACAAGAAAATTTTCAAGACGCCCCATCTTCGACTTCTCAAACATCGAATTAATTAATGGTACGACACCTTTAGGTTATTTAGTTAGGAATTTTTATCAATTGCACTAAAATGAAGTAGCATTTACAAAGAATCCTCGTCACACGAATACAATAGGATTGCAGCTGTATATCATGGAGCCATTTTGACAATAAAAAATATACTTGTACAAGCCGCAATTTAGAACTATACATTTTTTATACTTTTTATATAAATGTATTTGTATTTCTACTTATATCTCTGCATACAGTAGTTGCAATTTAAATGATATTTCGATAAAGAGATTAAAAATAATGATTATTTTCAATATTTCCAGGAAGAGAACTAAGTTATCAAATGGATGAAATATTGTATGTACGAATAAAGTCTGGATATTCGGATAGTAAAATTTAAATGTCACCTTACAAAAATCTCTAAAAGTAGTATCACTAATTAGTTACATGATATCTCTAAAATACTAAAAATAAGGTAATTGTGATTGATAATCATAATTCCATGCTCCAAAATAAAATATCTTGCTGTAAAGTGTTCAAGTAAAAACAGATTTTTTTTCGTACATCAATGAGAGTAAGTATTTTCCATTTTATAACATGACAATTCCAATTGTACAATTCTACATCTAGATAGAATCTTATTGAATGATCAGTCCAATTAGATATTCGTCCAAACTGTACTATAATATAAAATAAAAAATATTTAATCAATCAACCTGTCCAAATGTTCTTCCTAAATGTGTAGATATCGTTTTCAACATGTCTGATCGGTTTACTGGTTAATCGACTACCTCCCCAACTATATATTACATTATTTTGTTATAGTATATTAAAAAACAGAATATAGAAGTTGCAATAATCGTAAATGTAACTGTTGAAACTACTTGCCTTCTGTCCTTGTTAGATTATCAAAAGACGGCAAACAGTTTAGTAGTGACGCGGGAACAAAATGGCGAGATCTTGGTGAAAGTCAAAACAGTCTCACCAGCGATTTTACTAAATTTCTTTTACGTTTTCGTTATTATGAAATACTCATTATGAACAGCCTGGGCCTCAGTTTGATTCTGAAGATGGGCTGCATTTGCGCCAAGGAGACAGTTGTTGTTAATGGAAGGAAATATACAGTAAGAGAGCATCTCGGTGACGGGTGAGTGTCATAAATAAATATTGTAATTTTGTTATACTGTGATTTATCTACAGCTTCTAGCAAGAATCACATATATTTGTAATTCTATATCTAACTAGACGATTTGCCAGACATTATATCAGTGACACATACTCTATTGCTGAATCTTATCTCTTGTTTTTGTGTAAAGTATATTAAACATATGCATTTATTTTGCAGAGGATTTAGTACAGTATCCCTAGTCGAAGATAATTTAACCCATAAAAAATATGCAATTAAAAAAATGGTATGTCATGGACCCGAGGACCAAAGACTGGCTGTCAAGGAAATAGAGTATCACTCAATTGTCAAGCACCCTAATGTTATAGAATGCATAGATTCTACTCATAGAGGGACTGCTGACCCGGTTGTGAATGCAACTAGTGAAGTTCTAATAATTTTACCGTACTATCATGTAAGCTCAATATTAGACAAAATGTCTTGTATAGAAACTGCAATTATACAATATATCTTTTGGTACAGAAAGGCACATTGGCGAACGAGCTTGAGAGAAGAGCGAGAACAAATGATTATCTGAGTGCCAGAGACATTTTGAATATTTTTCTTCAGATTTGTGAAGGTGTCAAAGCTTTCCATGACGTAAAACCAGAACCCTTGGCTCATAGAGATTTGAAGATTGCCAATATTGTCCTTGGTGAGGCAATGACACCTGTAATAATGGATCTTGGTAAGCATACTATATCATACAAAATTTCTACTACATATTATTATGAAATTCTATCTATCCCACAGGATCCGTAACACAGGCTAGAGTCAAAGTATGTGGGGCGCAAGCTGCACAGACACTTCAAGATATTGCAGCAGAGCGATGCTCGATGCCATACAGAGCGCCAGAATTATTTAATGTTGAAAGTTACTGTATGGTAGACGAAAGAACAGATATCTGGGTATGTGCTTTAAAAGACTATGAAATAAAAACATATAAAGTAAACTGTACCAATTACCCAGCTTCTTATTCAGTCCCTAGGTTGTATCCTCTATGCTTTATGCTACTTTAAGTCACCCTTTGATGCCGTCTATGAAAGAGGAGATAGTGTTGCTCTAGCAGTAATGAGTGCTAATATAACGTTTCCCGAAAACGCACCGTATAACGAGGTAAATCAAGAGCAACTTTAAATAGAATATATAATTCATAGTATAAAGAACAGTTGTTTTTATTCTCTTTTATATTGTAGGACATGCAGAATTTAATTCTGTCAATGCTAAAGGTCAATCCCATGGAACGTCCCTATATCTATACCGTAATAGAAAATGTTCACGATGCAATCGCTAAGTTGGAAAGCAGAGTCTAGTAACAAGTCAATAAGCAATAATTCTAGATAATCATTTTTTGTGATCTCGAGAATCGCGAGTATTTTGGTAAAGCAAGATGCGGTTGCGCTGCCCTGCCGACGGGCCCGCGTCTGGTATATAAATAATGTATATGTATCTTATACAGTATATGCAGGACTATATGGTAAAAACCTATCACTTAGATACGATAGGTGTCATGCAATGACTCTACCATCATATACAAATCTAATTCTAGCAGTGTTTCCATATCCATCAGTCACTGCACTCGAAATGGTAATCATCAGAGAAGAGTTAATAGAAAATAATAAGATTTTTGGTTTTTCTGTACTGCTGTGAATGAAAAAAGAAAATGGACAGACATATCGATGATAGTTGCTATACAGTAAAATCTGCGGATTCACGGGCACTAAGTTCCGCAAAAAAAATATATATACATATATATATGAATTGCTATGGGAAATAGTTACTATAGCGAAGTTATTACATAATCTTTTATATATTTTAATTTATGATAATACATTATTATAAATCAGTGACTTCTCGTGCGCAGAATTTCTATTTATACGAGTTTCGAACTTGAGACTCTCGGACGTTAATCCAGCACCAAGCATATGTGCCACCGAATCGTTATATTTCTATTTATATGTTAAACATTTATATTTTGTATTTTCGGAACGTACTGCAGTTGAGTTTAATAAAACTCAAAAAAGTTAATACGGAAAACGGTGACATTGCGTAATACGCAAAATCCGCGAATAATGAAACCGTGAATAAGGAGATTTTACTGCAACTTTAAATAGCTAAAAATCTGTAATGGTTTGAAATATTAAATCGATTCAGTAACATTTTTAGGGACATGGAATATATATACATGTCGAGCAGCAAAACAAGCTTCATAATGGTTACAGGTGGGACTACTATTTGAGCAAATCAAGTTTTACTTTAGTTTAAATATTCAATGGACATGTAAAACATTGGATAAAATGCTTGATACATTTTTATATCAAGCTATTCCAATGATATCACCAAAAACGCTTTAAAAGTTTAATAATTACCCTCTAGGAAGAGTACCGAATCAAACAATTGCTTATACCTGTCTCATCTGATTGTTATGTTTGAACTGAATAGCCCTGTACTTTTAAATATTGAAATATGAATGTATATCGTTATTCAGGAGATACTAGTAAGGAGAGTCAGTATTGTGGGACTTTATCTAATGGCTAGTAGGCACAGTGGACATGTGAGATATGCTGAAACCAACATAGAATTTTTGTAAAGGGTTGAAATTCCATAGAGTTCTTTTCAGGAAGACAGAATATACGAAGGGTGTCTTTACCAATATCTCCTTGATGATGTCGTCGAAGACGGTACAATGCATTCCGCAGAGTTAAAATTCTTAAAAATGTAAGAGCTATTTTAATATATGACCAAAACTCAAGAAACTGCATCATTTTCGCGACTATTTGCATACAGAATAATTTATTATTCCTTTGCTCCATTCTAATAGGCTTCTAAGTTGTGCTCTATGCGTTGCACGCACAGGCCAAGGTATGTAAGTGATCAAGCGCCGTCCAGTCTCAGGTCTTACCTTACCGTACTGCGTTCACAAGCTGGACATCATTAATGACGCTCAGTGTATATGATTTTAAGAGTATACAAAAATTTGTTAGTTTATTTTCTTTCAAAATGGTGACTTCACAGCTTATCCAACAAAACCTCTTGTTCAGAACAGTGTTCTGCGGCTGGACAAATTACTCTTTGGAGGTTTGACCTAAAAAAAACAATCCAAATAATTTTCAATTCTATATAATAATAGCTACAGAAGTAGGTATAGATTTTTCAGTACGTAGCAAACTTTTTTTTATAAACAATTTTATCATTTTTTTGTTCTAAAACAGAACTTTGACTTTGAACGTGCGCCATTTTTACGAAACACGTTATTGTTTTTAATTTTTCTACGTATTCCTTTAGCTATTCTCATGCAGAACTGAAAAATATTTATTTTTTTTTGTTTCGAGTCAAACTTTCAAAGAGTGATTTGTCAGGCCGCAGAACACTGTTTCGAATAAGAGGGTTTGTTGGGTAAGCTGTGACGCCACCATATGGAAAAAAAATTAAACAATTTTTTTTATACTCTTAAAAAGTCCTTCAAAGAAAGACTTTTGTCTCGATTTTACACAAATGCTATTTTTTATTGGACTTACAATGAGTCGCTGATTTTCCGTTTGTACGTCCTCTGTACCCACGGAAATTATACTGCCTTTCCTTTTCCTTATTTTTGTGTTCCATAATTGAAACGCTTATATTCATTCACTCTACATATATTTGAAGACTCAGAGCGAACTGACCCTATCAAACTAGAAGAAAGAACTAAATACGGCTAGCAGAAGCCGCGGGAATGTTTTCAGTTTGCTTGAAACATTGTATTGCCTTCATGGGTTTGCGGCTTATTCTTGAAAAGGTTCCGTTTACTATTACTTTTCTATGATTCCTGTAGTTCATCCCGGAGTGTGCTGTGTTTTATTTGACAAATGGAAAACAATGAAGTTTCTAGCAAGGCGCACAGGTCATTGCATAAAATATTTGTTATAAAACTGCATATGCAATGTTTGAGCTACACATATTTTATTTCGCGTGTGATTTGCTTAGTACTGCATTCTTTTTTAACGTCGCCCTCCCATGCGAGCCATGCAACACCGGGTCATAAAAAGAAATTAAACAAAAAAGAAATTAAGCAAAAAAGGTTTCCGTCTGTAGGCGCAAACTCGGCGCCTTACGATTACGTAGCTGAATCGTTACGAACGCGGCTAACGTATATTTTTCACGTACAAAAATTCATAGCTGGTAGGAGTCAGCAGCACCATTTGTTGCGACACGGACTCTCATAAAGATGGTCGATAAGAGAAAAATTGACAGCGATGGAAAAAATCTCGTTTCATTCGCTTAACGCTTTTGCGTTTCTAACATAGATACATTTCTCCATTTCATTTTTTGTTCTAATACGCCGTGGTCGCAGCGTGGCTGATTAAAAGAAAAAGAATTTTAATAACACTCGCGCGTATGGCAGGCTGTTTCACTTTTTAATAATTTAAATACTATTCAGTCGAATAGGAAAGCAGTAAAAAATGACCCAAAAAATTGCACTTATGGATGTCGGGTAAAAAAACACCATTTTTTAAAATGTATAGTGACTGTATTTGTATGGATGTACGATGGATGAGTAAAATAATGTATCTGCTTAGAAATTTGTAGTTTCATACATTTTTGAGTGGCCTGATTCAATTTAGTAAATTTTTTTGTATTCAAGCCTATGGAAAGATAATTTTATTTTTAATATCCTGAATTATCAGTATGTTCTGATGTAAAAAATAATTCAGAATTAAAATTATACCTCGACATAATTTTTCAATAATTCGATGTATTGAAAATATTGTCTTTCCGTAGCCTTGAATGATACAAATTAAATTTAAAAAATCCCTAACCAGATACGTTAATTGTTTCATCTTACTATACTAAATATTTAGTTCATTTTTATATACTCATCATTTTATGTTCGAGATTAATAAGTGCAATTTTGTTTTTGATAACTTTTTGTAATGCCTTCTTTATCCGTCTGAATATTATTTAAGCTATTAAAAATGAAACAGCGTACCACAGGTATCTGTCACAGACAGGCTCCCGGGAAGAAGAAACGTTCGTTGATTCATGTATCAATTTATTGCATGTATACGATATAATATAATGGAATATTTGTATTCTGATCTAATCATGTATTTAATTAATCTTAAGTTAATTAAATGAGGCAATAAGCATAGTTGATAATTAAGGAAAAAAGAGATAAGGTATGAGTTTCAAACCCGAGATTCTCGGACGTTAACCCCAGCACCAAGCACGCGTGCTACTGAGTTATTATGTCATATTAATTGGAAAACTCCTATTTCAATAGTTACCCACGTTTCGAGGTTTGTTTAAAGTTTTATTTGTTTACTCTATTATTTCCGACGCTTCATAGGATATTAACGGTATTAACATCGACACAACTGACTACCTCATTACTATGGTTTATGTAATATGCAGTAAAAAAAATGGGTACAAATCTTCCTGTTTGAGTGTTTACCCGGTTTCAAATCGTGGATCTCGAGGAACACACGAATTTTACGTATAGTCATTCGACCAATCAAAAACGTGGAACTAGTTCGAGATTCTCGTTCAGGTGGCGCGTCGACACGCCAAAATGCGGACTCCAAGTTCTCATTCGTAGTATTACTATTCGTACCCGACCAATCAAAAACGTGGAAATGCTTCGTGGGCCCTCCGCTGAGTAACGCGCCAAAATCAAAATAAAAATGAGGCCACGAACATTAGGCCCATTAACAATCTCTGTACTCATCTCTGATAATCGACAAACATCATCTCTCTTATTAAATTAGAATTGATTTTGCCTATGAGATAAAAAAGAATAATATACTTATCTCGAGTATCATACGATATGACGTGTGAATGCGGAATTAGAATTGGTCATCATTCTCTAGGACTGTTACCAACGTAGTGAAAATAATACTGAGATACAGATAAAAAATCAATTGAGAATATCTAAATCCATCAATTTATAAAGCATTCATTGAAATGTATAGAGTCGACAAAACATCATAAATTGATTGAACCCGTTGATTTTGAAATTTTTCAACAATTTTAGGGTATTTCTGGCAATTTTTATTATCTACTCTTGGCAGGCCTAGCCATGATACCACTTAGTGTTTTACGCGAGTGACAACGAGGAGGACGTGTCGCTTTTGTCATCCTCGGATTTTCGCGAAAATCTCCATTAGAACGTATTTCCGCCTTATTTCTACAGTTACAAGGAATTTATCGTAAGTGGCAGAGATGATTATTAATCAACTAATAAAAATAGGAGCGTCAATACTGTCGACGATACGGAGCAAGCTCCTTGTGAACTCCAGTTATCAAAATACTGATACGTGATATCTGATGTACCGGCAAGCCAAGCGGAACCGGAGTAAATAATTTATCTGATTGCACACCGAATATAGATAAATACAAATTAACATTACCAAGTGTAATATATACTTGCAATGGAGATACCGGAAAACAATAATTTATATCTACTTTCAATACCGAAAGCTCCTCTTCCCAATCTTACAATTTTTGTTTGTGTTTGACACTATCAAAACTTGCTTCTTTTATAGTTCATAATGGTACAAATTACATTTACTTATCATTAATTGGATATAATTTATCTGACACAACAATGTAATTTAATAGCAAATGTGTGATTATATATTTTAGATTGAAGTTTACAATATATATTTACCTTTTTTCTTGTATGCTACCTAATTAGCCTATACTTGTGTTATTGGATTTTACTTTAGTATCACACTTTAGGATACTCTTAGGCAAATTCTATATTGTCAAATAGTTTAACGTGGTACCTTAACCTTTCTTTCCTTCATGATGATTTTAAATTTAATATTGACAAGCGTCTGTAAATTATACAGTTTTGTTAGTACACACTAAAGTTCCTCCCATCTGATACTGTCAAATCGATCCATTATCATGTTTTCAAGAATTGTTATCTATTAAATGATGACAATTATTGTAATTGATATGAATAAAATCCAACAATAAAGACAATATCTTAATAAGAATCATATCATTAATTCCAGATCATTAAAATTTTTGATACTTATCATGACACAATGTATAGTCTAGTAATGATAGGCAACTTCTATACAGGATCATATTTGCTATTACCGTCAATTATAGACCCTTTCAGACCAATTTTCATTAATAGTAGGTACTATACTATTTCAGTTACTTATTGTAACATATTTTGCATTACGTTACTATAAGTTACTTCTTAAATATGAAACATTTATTAGTTTCAAAGTGTCTCATACAAAGACATAATAAAATTACTACTAGAACAATCAGTTGTCCTCCAACTCCAATGATTAGAATCCTTTAAATAACTTCAATAACATCAAAATAGCTCAATTGAAACGATGCAGAACAAAGTTCGTACAAGTATGGAAGAGTGAACTTATCAAACAAATGGAAAAGAAGACCATTTAATATGACTATTGCCAGCAGGATCATTTGGCCTAGTTGATATCTCTGATTAGCATTATGCATGCAGATTTCACACACGCGCGCGCGCGCGCACACACGCACGCACGCACGCACACACATACACTTGATTTTTTCCAGAATAATCAAATATAATTTTGATGAATACATCATGTAGGCATCTATGTACGATTAAGTGTCCATTTCTACGTACAAATAGTGCGGTTTGAGAAGTTTAAAGAGAATTCGCACGTTAAAAAAAGTTTATCGTAGAATTTGCTTAACCCTAAGTTGATCTATTTATGGATGGTTTTCATGCTATTTCCCGGTGACATCGGAGAAATGCTAATGATTTACGTAATAGTGACATGCTGACGCAGCGAGGAATAGTTCCAGTGGTATTAGCCGAAAGAGAGTATAAAAGTCTAATACGTAAAGAGTAGGGAAAAAAAATGGAGAAAACTTTAATGAAACTTGTAACCACTGGCACTTGGTGACCTTTAAGACAGCATTGAGTTTCATTAGGGTCAAGGCCACAGATATCCCCCACTCTTCAAACAATTGGTCGATCGATCATGCCTTCCTTTAAAAAAAAAAAGAAAGAAAGAAAAGATAATTCAACGAGCCTCCGAATAAAGGTGCAGATCTTAATTCTGACAATGCGAGGGTTACATCTTCGGATATAAAGGATTCCATGCAATCTATAATGAAGGAATTATAAAATTATTAAATAGAAATTCTCCAATTTTTCACTAGCCTTAAGTAACTGAACGGACACTTCAGTCTCTTTTCCAGCTTTTACGTAAGAACGCGGTAGTATCGTCACGTGTTCAACAGTGACGAGAAAAATTATAAATTTTAATGACTTTCGTACGCGCGTTCGAATGCAGATATTGTACCAGAAGGAGGACAAGTCGCTTACGCGATACTTCTATCAGTGTACAGTAGAAGGGCCTTGAAAAACAAATTATAACCATCTACTATCTATTCCATATTAGTTGTTTCATTTCGAAAAGTTAAATACAAACGACATAAGACCCAAGGAAATAGTAGGTGTATTAACGGTAGGCAAGTTGTTTTTTATTAAATCTAAAGAGCGTCCATTTTAAATGTCCGGAAGAAAATTATTGATCCCGTCAGTCAAAATCTTCGCTTGTATTAGGTTGGGGAATAAGTTCGTAGCGTTTTTTATCAGCCTTTTATTTAAAAACGCTACGAACTTATTCCCCAACCAATACTTTGCAGTGTTATTCGTCATTGTGTAATTACATTATTATTCCTAAAGTTAAATTGAAATCTTTTATCACCGTGACATAATAGTTGCTTGTTTTTTTTTCCTGTGCTTGAGGACGTTAAACGACATCGAACCACGCGTGGCTTTTTGAAAAATTCACATGCTCTTGAATTGCGACTATCACGATACAGTCACGGCTCAGTCACTTATGTGTTAATATCATACCAAGTTTCGTGACCCGTGTAGAAGCGAATCAGTTGCATAGTTCAACTGGTAGGCCGAAGCTGGTACTTCACAGATCCAATTGCTATATTATCCATGTAGCTTATTGGTCACTATATCACTATCAATAGTTAGTAGTAATAATGAACTAATCGATTTTACTTACCCAAATTTACTGAGTGCAGCAATTATTTTTCTTCCAATCGGTTGCACAGCTCAAATGTACCGGCTTAACGTGGTTTTATCACAGAATTAAATAGACATACTAACTTCAAGTGGTACTTTTGGTCTGAACAACCTGGTGTATAGTACGTATTATGTAGATTTTAATATTTTCGCTTATCAACGCCGCATGCGCATTTGATATTAAAAATAAAAATGTATGTAGCAAAAGATGGAGGATGCACAGAAAGTAAGAACCTTCAAAATCTTCTCTGCGAATATAGGGAGATGATCGGTCTGTTTTTACTTGTGGAATCGCGCAATCCTGCAATCATACGATTATTCATTGAGTAGCACGATAAGCCACTGGCGTGTTGCGTACCTTATCACCACGTGGGTTCTGATGTAACGTCCTCGACTAATATTCTTTGTTTTTTACTCAGTCACGTTACAGCTCTGAATTAATAATCGATAATAATTCAAATGAAGTAAAAGGAAGAGAATGTTTATTTACAAAGAATAAACGAAATTTTTTTTTCTTTCAAATAATTCCCAGCTACGAATACTTTTCCGCTCCGCCAAAAATAAAAAAAGGTCGATCATTAGTTTTATTCGGAAAGTCTTGTATCCGTTTCGCGCAAGCAAATATCGGCGAAACGTTAAAAATCGAGAATTGCAGAAAAATTGTTGATCAATAGAAAAATATGCGAAATATAGAATGCAGACGGGAAAAAAATTGTTAACGATTCGAGGTATATATTCAAAATATAATTAATGACGCGCAGGTAATATTCGAATAAATAATAAGCGGGAGAGAAAAAAGGATGTACCAGCACGCCGTAATCATACGATACCGTCCGGTACGTATCTTGCCGCGTGTTCCATGTTACATATGCCGCCTGGTGTCACATCGAAAGTCCAGTCAGTTGCGGACGATCGAGGAGACAAGACTTCCCGTCTTACTTCCTCCACTGAGGATACTCGACGGTCATCTACAGCTAATTACACTGCATCCGTGTTACACGCTGAGACAGCTATACATATTTATTAAAGGGTGGGTTATTATATCTTAGAGTGAGCATTGAAATTATTGAAATATCGTACCAACATATTATTACCGTGTTCTGGCAAAACAATGTCGGTTTGTATGGTTCAATTAGGATTGTGAGCTCATGCAATTAATTTTTACAGTAATCGGATACACTCGAGTTTAAAGAAGTACGAATGTTTCCTCTATACGGTAGGTTTATTCCTTTGGCTAAGAAACAGTATAATGCCACTCTCAAAAATATTTGCCATATAACACATCGTCATTGGAACAAGCCGAAGATCAGATAATTTAGAGTAACTGTCGTATACAAATACCATAAATACCGTTAATAAGTCGAAATCTATCACGTCAATTTAACACAATTATATTTTGTATTGTGTTTTGCCATTTTTAGGTTATTTTCAATGCGTATAGCTCAGGAAACGAGACGATCGATTTTTCGAAAACTTTGTACGCACGAGGATAATCCTCGTACCTGTCAAGAATATAAGGACTATTCGGATCGGTTAGTTCAATTTGTTTTAATATCCGCATCTCTAAGTTATATCTTGAATCTGTATAAGTCACTGTTTAGTTTGTATACTCAAGTCTTGAAGGATATATACATTATGCAAGTTAATCAATTTAAAATGTAAATCTTATTTAGGTCTTTATCTTTATAATAGTCTTTATTAGTTGGTTCGATAAACTGTCTCGATAATAATATTACGATCGTTTGAATTTAATGTATATTTTAAGACGTAACGCGCAATGCCTCTCAGGAATCGTCGTACGATTTGAACGAGGACAATGTTGAATATAACAAGTAATGCATTTGCTACCCTACTTGTCACGCAATTCTACTATATTTATCGAGGAGAAAATTGAAGTATTGTTATTCTTAGAGAACTTCGAATTGTTCGCTTTTCTTCCTGCCTCTTTAAGAGATGAACATATGCCGGTCGACCTTGAAAAACTAGTTATTCGCATCAGGTGATTGCTTTCGCGCAGGATAAAAGTTCAATTCTGATATTTGAGTTCGACTTTGTACTGTATAAAGTTTAATTGATTTTTACTGGCGACAGAGCGAGATGGAAGAATACGGGTTTTATAGAAAGTCAAATTACCCGCGTTGAATTTTATCGTTCAGCAGCTGCGATAACGATTATCGCCAATATTGATGACGTTTTCAGTGTGCAGGATTTAAGCCGAATCAACCAATTGTGTGAAATGTTTGAAAAGAATATTCGCGTATTCTTCTATAACGTTACACGTGATTGGTAAATCCTTAGTAAATCCTACATGAGGCAAAATGTAGTCATTAAGAAAGTTTCTTGGTGAAAGTAATATGCAATGCTCTGGCACGTGACTAGAGTTTATATTAAACTTTTACCTGCCACTCGGAATACTTTCGATACCAGTGCCCAGTAGTTTGATATTCGCTTTGAAAATTTTGCTAAGGTGTCTGAAGAATTAATATTTTGATTTTTGGCAAAAGTAGAGGAAAGCCAACATCTTTTGAGGTAACTTAGGAAATTCTTTATGAATATTTTTACCACGTGAATTTCTGCTTTTCACGGTGAAAAGAAAGTTTTGAACCTCTGTGTTCCTTCGTCACAGTCAATGGAATGTGGTCGATCAACTTTTGCTCGTGACGTATTGGTATCTAAAAGTGAAAAAAAAAACAAAGCTTCAAATACTGGTTCCAGTATGTATTACATTCTTGGTAACAGTGGACGATTGTAGCGCAATTGTTGAAAACTATTCTTAAATTTGTATAAATTTTACCATTTTTATTTATAAGCAAAAACATCTCGTGCTTCAACTGGATGTTGATACTTCGATAGAATATATTGATTCGCTATCACTGTTGACAAGATCGGTATATGTATTCGATGAAAATAACGTTTTATCTTTTCTCTTGTTATATTTTAAAGATGATAACCTACTGACAGGGACATCGATAATGTAGTTAACTTCATTCCCGTAAAGATAAAGATATCTAAATGTTATTTGATAGAATATAACAAGTTATATCATTTACAAATAATTAATACATTAATTATATAATGTCTATTTCAGAAACTGTTGAAGAATGTCGGCCAAAGCTATTCGCGAAGCGACCGGTAAGGATCTCATCAATCGTAAATTAGAAAATGGAACTAATGCAGCCAAGTGTCGGTTTGTTCCTATTGATGAGAATACCAATTGGGCGACTGTGGTCGCTGACAATCCATGGTTGAAAACGGAAAAGCTCGTGGTGAAGCCTGATCAACTTATTAAACGTCGTGGAAAATTGGGTCTAATTAAAGTTAATGCTGATCTACCGACTGTGCAAAAATGGATTGCTGATAGGATCAATAAGGATCAGGTTATTGGAAAAGCCACAGGAAAACTAAAGACCTTTATAATAGAGCCTTTTGTACCACATAAGCCTGTGAGTTTCATAATTTTTGTTTTAATGTATCGCATAAAGCTTTAATTTTAAAAGGATGATGTTAACAATTATCTAATGATATTTTTCAGGAGGAGGAAGCATATGTTTGCATCTACTCGCATAGAAAAGCAGATACTATTCTCTTCCATCATCAGGGTGGTGTTGATATTGGTGATGTTGATGCGAAAGCTCTGAAGCTTGAAGTTCCAGTAGGATCTGCACCTCCCAGTCAAGATGTTTTGACCAAGAATCTCCTGGTGAATGTCGCCAAGAATAAGAAACCGTACGTCGCCAAGAAATGTCTGTAGAGAATGATCGTCATGTAGTTTTTATGCATTCTTTTTCTTTCACAGAGTCATTGCTAAATTCATTGAATCCCTGTATAAGCTTTATGTGGATTTGTACTTTACGTACCTGGAGATCAATCCATTGGTAGTGACCGATGAAGCCATTTATATTCTTGATCTGGCTGCTAAGCTGGACACTACTGCAGACTTTATTTGTAAACCAGATTGGGGTGAAATTGATTATCCACCACCTTTTGGAAGGGATGCCTACCCAGAAGAAGCTTACATCGCTGACCTGGATGCTAAATCAGGAGCGAGTCTTAAGTTAACTATTCTGAATCCCAAGGGAAGAATTTGGACGATGGTCGCTGGTGGCGGTGCTTCTGTCATTTATTCGGATACTATTTGCGACCTTGGTGGTGCTAGTGAATTGGCAAATTATGGCGAGTACTCCGGGGCACCTAGTGAACAGCAAACCTATGAGTACGCCAAGACTATCCTCAGTCTTATGACTAAAGAGAAACATCCTGAAGGCAAAGTTCTGATAGTCGGTGGTGGAATTGCAAATTTCACTAACGTCGCCGCCACCTTCAAAGGTATCGTCAAGGCTCTCCAAGAGTTCCAACCAAAACTTGTAGAGCACGACATCAAGATCTTCGTTAGGAGAGCTGGACCTAATTATCAAGAAGGTCTCAGGTAAAGCAGCATTAACCATTTTCATTAGAAGGAAATATTTGATTGATGGTAATATTGATTTACTTTTACGTACAGAATTATTCGTGAGGTTGGCAAACGTCTAGGAATTCCAGTATACGTATTCGGACCGGAAACACACATGACAGCAATTTGTGGTATGGCTCTTGGAAAGAAACCTATCCCTGACCCGGAAGCTCAAGAATTCTCTACTGCAAATTTTCTACTCCCCTCTGGCCAGGACGTCGGCCCTAATACATCAGCTAAAACTGCTCCCCAGGCACCTACGGAAGGTCCTAAAGCAGTGAAAACCGATCAAGTGGATTCATCGAGTCACAAAGAACTGTTTAGCAACAAGACTCGAGCCATAATATGGGGAATGCAGACAAGAGCAGTACAAAGCATGTTAGATTTTGACTTCGTATGCAGAAGAAATGAGCCTTCTGTTGCTGCTATTGTATATCCATTTACAGGAGATCATAAACAAAAATTCTACTGGGGTCACAAGGAGGTGTGAAGAGACAATCATTTCTAACGATATACTTATATTAAAAACGGGCAAGCAACAAAATATTTTTAAAAAAACATTTGTAAAATTTTACCAGGTTCTTATTCCGGTGTACAAGCAAATGAAAGACGCCATGGTAAAGCACCCCGATGCCGACGTTATGGTGACATTCGCATCGTTACGTTCCGCGTACGACAGCACTGTGGAAACCCTGCAGTTCCCCCAGATTAGAACTATTGCCATAATTGCTGAAGGTATCCCTGAAAATATGACCAGAAAGCTGATACTAATGGCAGATGAAAAGAAGGTCACGATCATTGGACCAGCTACTGTCGGTGGTGTTAAACCAGGTTGTTTCAAAATTGGAAACACCGGTGGAATGATGGATAACATTCTTCACAGCAAATTGTACAGGCCCGGCAGGTATAAAATACTTATTTTCGTATTGATACTCTTGTATAATAAAAATATTAGGAGTAAAAGGATATTCAAAAAGAAGACAACTAAAATTCATCAAATTACCTTCTGCAGTGTGGCTTATGTGTCCCGATCCGGCGGAATGTCTAATGAACTCAACAACATTGTCTCAAAGGCCTCGAATGGCGTCCTCGAAGGTGTTGCTATCGGCGGAGATCGTTATCCAGGAACAACTTTCATGGACCACATAATGCGGTATCAGAATAACCCTGAGGCCAAATTAATCATCCTATTGGGTGAAGTTGGTGGTGTTGAAGAGTATGAAGTTTGTGAAGCACTGAAAACTAAAAAGATTACGAAACCATTAGTAGCCTGGTGCATTGGGACCTGCGCCAGTATGTTCACTTCCGAAGTTCAATTCGGCCATGCTGGTTCAATTGCACATAGTAATCTGGAGACAGCGTCTTCTAAAAATGCTTCCCTGAAAGCAGCTGGTGCCTACGTTCCTGATAGTTTCGATACTCTAGGCGATCTGATCCAATCTGTTTATCAACAGTTGGTCAGAAATGGTAGCATTGTTCCAGAACCAGAAGTACCACCACCAACAGTACCAATGGATTATAGTTGGGCTAGGGTAAGTTAAAGATACTTAGTCTTATCTAGTATCTCATTCAATTTGAACTGCTCAACGAATCCTGAAAAATGATTTAGGAACTGGGACTAATTCGAAAGCCTGCGTCGTTCATGACCTCCATTTGCGATGAGCGTGGTCAGGAACTCCTCTATGCCGGCATGCCAGTAACAGAAGTTCTCAAGCAGAACGTGGGTATTGGTGGTGTCGTATCTCTACTCTGGTTCCAGCGCTGTCTTGCTCCCACTTATTGCAAATTCTTGGAGATGTCTCTGATGTTGACTGCTGATCATGGACCAGCTGTATCTGGCGCGCACAACACTATTGTATGTGCCAGAGCCGGTAAAGACTTGGTTAGCTCCTTGGTATCAGGATTGCTGACGATTGTAAGTAGCCAATTCATTTTTTATTGTCTTGACGTTAAAATACTGTCTTGTTTTACCAATTGGTGTAATTTTTATTTTTTTAAATTCAGGGTGATCGTTTTGGAGGAGCACTTGACGGAGCTGCTCGCATGTTTTCCGAGGCGTACGATGCCGGTTTGCATCCTCAGGAATTCGTGAACGAGACTAGAAAGAAGGGCAAACTTATTATGGGAATAGGACACCGTGTCAAATCTATTAACAATCCCGACATGAGGGTTAAATTAATAAAGGAGTTTGTTCTCGAGAATTTCCCAATGAAACCGTTGACTCTCTATGCACTGGAAGTAGAAAAAATTACTACCAGCAAGAAGCCGAATCTCATTCTAAACGTGGACGGTATGATTGCCTGCGCCTTCGTTGACATGCTGAGGAACAGTGGTAGCTTCACCAGGGAAGAAGCTCAGGAATACATTGAGATCGGTGCAATTAACAGTCTCTTTGTGCTTGGCAGAAGTATAGGTTTCATTGGTGGGTACCACTTTCCATATTCCCATATTGTTCGAGAGACGCTTAAAATATTTTATAGAGATAAACCATTTATGTATGCATTGTCTTAATTGTTTAGGTCACTTTATGGATCAGAAGAGGCTGAAGCAAGGACTGTACCGTCATCCTTGGGACGATATTTCTTACGTATTGCCAGAACAGTACAATTGAAAGAGCGAGTGGGCGTAGGGCTTGCTAGTTTTAACGATTCGTCGTGATTGCATCTAAAAAAAGGAGAAGATAAAAGATAGAAGAAACGAAGATGAGGAAAAAAATAGCGAAGTTGCAGACCCGTAATGTCGTTTTTCTTTGTTTTATACAGATGTTGCGTCAATCATCATTCCTACGGTTGCTCGTATTCACGACGACCGTCAATTTTCTTCTGTACTTTTCGTAATTCATTTATCACTCATTGCAAGCAATTTCTAATATCATTTTAATTCCAGCTTTCTTTCTGTCTCATTCCGGCAGCACAAAAATTAATTTGTCCAAGTGCAAAAAACGAAGCCCTGAAGATTTCAGGGCTTCGAAAATATATTAAGACAAAAGAACAGAACTTTTCTATTGGGCTGGCAACTAAGTGATTGCCGATTTTAACTAGCAAGGCTATCGACAAAATCTGCAATCATTTGGTTGCCAACCAAATAGATGAAAATAGAAAATAGCGCTAATAGAAATTACATTCGTTTGTCGCGATGAAAATAAATAGGAAAAAGAAAGAAATAAGTTTAAGTAAGCGCGTTGCACGAGGTGAACGTCGCTCGCAGAGCGATGTGAAATGTATGAGCATAGTAAATATATATATATATGTGTATAATATTTATGTACGTATTATTATTTAAGTTTTTATCAAAGACCGTCGAAATTATTATCATCCGTCGGTACCATGCTATCCAATAATTTCACAGTTAGACCAAATGCTATTGGAAACTTTGTGAATTCTAAGTGACTAATAAAACCTGGTTGTGTTACCTATCATAATTATATCATTATTCTCTCACTATAATATTTACAACAGAGCTCGCAAATCCTTGAATTTAATAATTGTAACTATCAATTGATAAAAGGAAAATCCTTACTAAACTGCGCCAGTCCAGGTATAAAATATTTTATTAAAAAAAAATGTCCATTCCTCATATTTTTCTTTATCGTATTCAATAATTGCATATCCTTTTTAATTCAAGGATATATGTATACATTACATAATTACGAGTATAATCCCAAGAGAATACTCGCAGAACACACTAACGTTAAAAGTCATGAGAAAAAATGTACTCTAATTTCACGCATGCATTGCCTTGAAATAAAAAACGCCGGATATGTTATTGATTCATGTACATCCGGAATTCAATAATTTCTGTAAACATTAGTCCGTGCAATGCATTTGTTTATTTCGAGAAAAAAATATAGTAAACATGTTCCATGCAGTTATGCCGATGAACTAAAAAAAAGGATGAATCAGAGAACATTCTTAGAAAATACAAAATAATAAAATACAGTAAGACAAAATAATTACTGCTCATGAAAAGCTTCTCATACATATTCCACGCAGTTAACTAAATTAATATTCTTAGTTATAAACTATATGGTAATCAAACAATAGGAACAGGATAGGAACATTTGTTACTTCTTGTACGTGTAATAAGCAGCTCACTATCACTTACCGTGGCTGCTCTTACAGGAAGTACAGGAAATTCTCTAGTGCTGTACTGGGTTGCTGATGGAGATGCTGTCCCACGAGGAAGGCGAGCTTGTGAGCATACTGGCAAGGGGCAGGGACGCTGACGGTACCAGCCCAGTTGAAATACAGATGGCACAGCTTGTACGTCAGACGTTGAATCTTGTCAGCATCGAAACGCAGGGTGTCATAGATGACATTATAATGGGTAGGTGCAACAGAACCCTGTCGAGTATGTTGAGAGACGATGAAGAAGTCGTATCTCAAAGGGTCAGTAATGCCATCATCGACAACGGTACCAGGTGGTGGATTTAGACTATGGTCGAGAAAGAGTCTGGTGTTAATTCTTTTTGTCACGATAATTACTGCGCGCTTCACGGGATTAGTATTCTTATAAAGAACGTTGAGCTTCTCCCGGATGATCCTAACTTCCTGGGAGTAAACGTAGGTGATATCTCCGTCGCCCACGCCGTCCCTGTAGAGGACTATGTGCGTTGGCAGCTCTTTGTTAACTTCGCGATACTTTATGGCTGCGGCAACCATATTCGTGGAAAGATTGTTTGACATTTCCTCTCCATTATTGTGCATGGTAACCGCACTGTAGTAGCGGCCGAAGTTTGTGTCGAGAGACGCCACCATGGCAGCTGATAAAATACAAATAATTAAAAACAATTGCACTTATATAATTATTTTTACAAATATCTTACCAATATCTTTATCTTTGTGGATAGTATCATGGCAGACATCGAAACCAGCTACCATGAGTCCTGATCGTGGTATCTCAACTGACCACGGAACGCCGCCGATCTTACAATTCAGTTGAATAGCGATCTTAGTGACGATTGACATAGCACCCTTTTCAGGGTTTAGATTTTTCGTAAGGACCACCTGATTTGAAACTGGTCTGTCTATGCAACACTTTTTCTTAATGGCTGAATAACGATCAGCACGATTATTCGGCACGGCACAAAGCACTAGCTGGGGTTGGAAGGACCTCATGATCGTCTCCAGTGTATCGACGTAACTGCCGGCACTCTCGTTACGAACTTCGTGAAAAGTGGGACGTTTCACAATAAATCCCATCGGTAATGATGCTTTTATTAGGTTTTCTATGAATCTCTGTGGAATATTAAACAATTTTAAGATATTATTGCAATATTTTACTTGCAATCACAATATTAACTTTTGCATTTTCTGTTATTACTTTCTCACTTGGTATAAATGTAATACTCACATCAGCATCTCGTTTTACAAACGAAGGCCCCACGTAATGCCAATCGTTCAAATGAGTTGTAATCAGTAAATGATTACCGCGAAAACCTTTCGACCAGTCGGCCTCGTTTCCAGACACAATTCTTCTATTCCGACCGAAAAGAATGTTCTCTTGATTAAGAACCCTCCCCTGTACACTTAATAATCTGTTGTCTAGGCTCAGGTCCCATTTCTCCAGATCCTGAGCTACAGCTGGTCCAGAGTGTAGCCGCTTGTTAAACGACATCAACTTTTGAATGCGAGCGTGAGGTCCAATCCTCGTATAATTAGCAAGAGATTTCATCAGCCTGAAGTTGTTTCTCATCTCGTCAGTCATTCCAGTAGCACGGCACAGTTCGGGAACTAAGTAGACAATGTCCTTCTCTCCGATTTGAAGATTCTTCATCTTTGATTGGGACAGCAATAGAGGCTGATAAGGCTCTTTTATTTTAATTTGATACTTTGTTCGATAGTAATCAATATAGGAGATGGATTCTCCATTGCGCAACTTGAACGTGCTCTCGGGAGTAAGATCAAAGACCACATCATCAACGCGGTAAGTTTTATTATTGTAGGTAGTAAGGACAGTCATGCCGATGACTTCTGCTAGGAAGCGAGCCTGAAATAGAAATAAAGTAGTTAACAATTGTATATAACCAATAACCCAATGCACAAGAAACAACTTGAAGATTAATATTTACCCTGTAATCTCCACCGTTTCTTCTTCGTGCGTCCTCCAGAAGATTCCAGATGGACTGCTGTCGCATTATCTTATGCGAGATCTCGGCACAAAGCAAGATGCCATGATCATGTTGTTTTATTGCAGTAATGTATCCCGGCCACAAGTCTAACATATATTCCGGTATCTCAATCCTTGCTTTAGGATCATAGTAATCTCTGCCAATCGGTTGAAGTTTTAAATGCTGAAGAAATTTGCGCGTCAGGATATTGAAGATTTGGATATAGGTGGGACTGCCTCTTTCTACATCAGCCACGAAGCGTACGGTGATGTTAATTAGAGTTTCGTCAGATTTTCTAGTTGACGTAAATTCGAGTAACTATGAAAAATAGTTTAAATAAAAGCATTTAGTATTTTAATATCAAAGTTGTACATTTTTTACACGTATCCATTTTATTAATCCCCGGATACCTTTTGTAGTGGATGGCTAGTGAAAAGACTGCTGCCGTCGAAGATATATCCATCAAGTTTATTCTCGTGCAAGCGAACGAGTCCTTTACGTACAGCCATACGATCCTCTTCTGGAGAGAAGTCAACGTGGTACTGATACAGATGCCAATCACTTTTACAGATCAATTCAAAGTAGTTTGTTGTCAGTTCTAGAGGGTACCCAGATGTTCCTGCGACGAAAAGTATATTCAATGAATATGAACTACATACACATTACTTTGAACAATGCAATATTGTTACTGCAGATTATGAGAAATTATCTGTTAAAGGTGAGAAGTGTTATACCTTTCTTAGAAATTAAATTGCTCGGTTTTGTTACTGGAAGCGGCGCTTGTTTCCTGCTTTCTCTACGTCCAAATGAAATATTTACAGCTACAACACCACTTCGAGAAGTACCTCTGCCAATACTTATGGCTGAAACATTCAAGTAAATAATTTTCATATTCAGGCTTTAATAAAAAATATTTACAAATTGATATCAATACGTACCAGGCTCAAAGTCTACCGGTCTTGAAATTCCCTTTGCACTGGATAAACTCTTTGGCGTACCTTGCAATAGTGGCCTTGACCACTGCGACGGGAATAAATATAAAGTGAGAATGGGAGAGATACAAGATATAAAAGTCAATCAGAAATTAAAGGTGTACCGGTCCTTGTAGCTGTGGCTGTGGCTGTGGCTGTGCTGGTTCCTGTGGTTGTTGAAGGTGTGAACCTGAAAGCCTTGCGTAAGAAGGCCCTTCAGCCTGTGCTCCAAGTCTGATTCCTCGTCCTTCTTGTGCATGCCCTGATACACCATTTGTTCCAGGACCATCCTGAGGTTGAATCAGTTTTCTACCACGCCCGCGACCCCGACCCCAAGCATTTGGCGTAAATTCATCAGCCATTTCAGCTGAAACAACGATAATGACCATTTTTATTTTACTAAAATGTATTAAAAAATTGTTAAAAAAATAATCTTAAGGAAATGTTTTGATCTTTGTCGGAAGTGTATGCAATAAGTCAATTTCTAAAAGATCAAAGGAAATGTATCGATCATTTTCATGACGCAACGATTACTTCTTTTACGTGAGAAATTTATGTTAAAGATTTTAAAAAAAAATGGATAATAAGAACTCTTACTTGTGTAGCGTCGGACGAAAAACTGATTTTAAAAATACGGGTAACTCGATTTTATAGAAAAAATTTATGGTCAGTGGTGGGGTGAAATGTGGGAAAAATTTGCTTTATGATATAACGGTAATTCAGGACGGGCATTGCGGACAAAATTTAATTGATAGAATTAAGAAATGATTATTGGGGCGTAAGAAGAAATACTTAAGAAAAGTACTGAGGTATTTATCGAAAAATATGTAATTTTATGAGTTCGAATATATTCATTGTACGTTTCTTTAAAATTGTGAAAATTATTGCCTTCTTCGATATATAACGGACACTATTTTGAGGATTTAGGATTTACATGCTTTCAAATGTTTTTAAGTGCTGTTATTTAGTTCTTCAATATTAGGACTTTATTATAAGTTAAAAGAAAGTTATAATGAATTTCTTAAATCATTTCCTCCGACTAAATTGGGCCGGTCAAGACATTGTTAAGCTATATTTAATTTTTATCATACAATTAAAAAACTACCTCGGATAATATGATTCAATAATTTTCATACAAAGATCATTTCGTGCTGACGCATAATCTTCTAGCCATAAGAATTACAAACGCACGCACTATGGCAAAAGTAGCCACAAGGAATTTCAACTTCTATACCTTTGTATTATTCTATAAGCCTATAAAAATAATAATTACATACCCAAATAAGCGTGTGATAATTAAAGAATTTAAAACTCAGAAATAATAAAGGATTTTATCAAAATTATTAAATAAAATACCTGATTCGATTTTCCTAGATCGCCAAGTTTTAATTTCTTTCTGGCAAATCTAAATTCTTTATATTCACCATAACAAAAGACTCTGGCTTAACAATATCCCGTCATCGTACTGCAAAGCAGTGTGAGAAATACGTTTAAAAATTCACATGACACTGATTGTGAATGATAGATCGGAAGTATATAAGGCGATGGTGCTGTGTAGTTTCCTTTTACACTTAGTTAGTAACGTTATTTATGTAAACATCAGCATAACTCCGCCTGGACTTCGTTTATTGGTTGCCTTTAAAGGATTTTGTAGAAGCGACCAATGGTACGAGACTGTGTCGAGATATCTTTGAGAAAGGGAAGATGGCCCAAGTTGATACCTAGAAAAAAAAGATCTTTGAGAACAGTATGAGAGTATATGTGCACTGTGAATAACTTTATTGTAATAAGTTTTTCTTCTACTGAAACAATAAAGTCGTTCATGATAAGCAGGCAAAAGTTACATTAACAAAGTTTTCCAAGGGCCCTTAAAGAACAGGAGATTCAAGAAAACCAAATATTTTATTTAAACTTTCAAATTCATTTCTTTAACGAGGAATTTGTTTTTCACCATTTTTTTCATAGTTCCACTAGTCCCATAATAGTTGTAAACAAGAAGACGACCCAATGAGTATGAAATATTTATATTCTGAAATATAAGTATCGTATGACAATTGCAGGAGAAAATTTTATTTGATAAAATATAGGAATATCTTACTGTTTCAAGAAACTTAAGTTTTAGAAAGTAGTCGAAATAATGGGTAGTAAATTACGATTGGAGTACAGATCAAAATATATGGTGCAGGTATGAGCCCCATCCCTTGTTTTACATTGGGTACCGTTACTGTCAAACGGTTGCAAAAAAAAAATACAGTGTGAAGTTAATTTAATCTTGTTGAATTTGCTGTTGCAATTAAATAATTCCAACTTCAACTCTTTTGTCAGTATCAACGGAAGAATCAGAGTGGATCTCTTTGGAAGTTACCGCGCTGTAAAGATAGTCTAGGGACCCTACTGTGCTGGACAAGAACTCAGAATTATTCAGAATATTCTGTCCGGGCGTTTCTAACTGATTGAACAGTTCATGCCAGTGACTCCCCACACCAAGAATCCAGGATCAAAGTACTTGTGTCAGTTTATCAGAGGGTCCACTGAACGGGATAAGAGAACTGAGGAATATTTCATAGCTGACGCAGCACAATCTTGCTTCATGAAACTTTAAACACAAATTATCTGTGAATGTTGCGGTAACATAGCGATTTCTTGGACGCCTTACGCCGTGGCGAAGTGTATACAACGACTTTCAACAGGTTTTAAACAGACTTATTTACCAACTGTCAATCTAGACTAAGTATAATTAGTTGCGCTTGTGACTGTGTCTTTGTTTTTTCATATACAGTGCCGCGATAAAATTGTTAATCAATTAGGAATTCATAGCTGGTCTACACGATGGCAACGGCATATCAAACAATATTAGCTGTCCTGATGGTGATCACTGGCTCGTTTAATACTCTCTCAGTCAAGTAAGTTGAGTAACAGATGTAAAGCCTCCTGGACAATTTTATTTACCTTATTGTTCATAGGTATGCCGACAAGCAGATTGTCCCAGGATCTGATGGCCAACCAAGACACTTCAATCATCCCTTTATGCAGTCCTCCTTCATGTTCATAGGAGAAATGATGTGTCTTCTGGTCTTCAAAGTAGCATTTTGCTATTACAATCGTCGAACGGTGCGTTCCTGATCTATCGCAATGGATATTTATTATGGTCTTCAATTGCATGAGGTCCTTCTAATCTCTCCTCAGGATGGATCTGTGGACAACAATCCCCTTACGAAAGGTTCGCGGACTTTCAATCCAACAGTATTGGCTATACCTGCTCTATGTGATATGCTTGCCACCACTGTCATGTACATTGGCCTGACTATGACCTACGCCAGCAGCTTTCAGATGTTACGAGGAGCGGTCATTGTTTTCACTGGCATCTTCTCCGTCGCCTTCCTCAACAGGGAACTCGGCTACCGCGAATGGTCCGGTATCAGTTTAGTGATAGTCGGCCTAGGAATAGTAGGACTTAGCGACGTCGTTACGGGCAATACTGATCACACAAGTGTAAATTCCGTAATTACCGGCGATCTACTCATAGTCTGCGCCCAGATCATCTCGTCTGTTCAAATGGTGGTAGAAGAAAAATTTGTATCTGGTCTGGATATTCCACCGTTGCAGGCTGTAGGCTGGGAAGGTACTATAGGATCAAAGGATACAATTTTCACATATCTTTCTTCCTCGAATACGGATTAGACATTGTTTTCTTGTCATTCAGGCATTTTTGGATTCCTGGGTATTTGTCTGGCTATTGTGCCCTTGAATTTTATTCGTGCACTACCACCCTTCGCTGACAATTCCAGAGGAACTCTCGAAGATACCCTGGACGCTTTCGTACAGATTGGAAACAGTGGATATCTCCTAATGGCCATAGTTGGTAAGATTAAAATTTTTTTAAAATCATTTTACAATGATTCAGCGTTTCTTCCTCTTCAGGCATAACCGTGAGCATAGCCTTCTTCAATTTCGCTGGTATCAGCATCACCAAAGAATTGAGTGCAACCACTAGAATGATACTGGACAGCGTGCGTACTATACTCATCTGGTTGTTCTCCTTATTATTTGGTTGGCAAGCCTTTCATTATCTACAGGTAAAGTAACAAAATCGTATTAAAACAAATCATTCAATTGTCTATAGTCATTAATGAATTTTTAATATTATTTTAGTTGCTGGGATTCGCTATACTTCTGATAGGCATGTGTTGCTACAACAACATTATAATTCCTCAATCGATAAGGAAGATCCAGTACCATCTGGGACGTCATCGTCAGCCAGCCCCCGACGAAGTCAAAGTTATAAACACAGCAGCAGATGATGTGGAGGAGACACGATGAGCATCTTTTTTTCCAATGGGTCCACAACTATATAAACTTATTAATATCGTTGAGACGTTTTCATAAGTCAAATTATTCATTTCATGATCTCTCCTTAAACTTCGCACACTGAATTAGATTCTAAATTAATTCTGTTGAATGATTTGCTTGTTTCTTCCACCCCTTCTCCTTTATACACCACAACGATAGGTACAGTAATTAAAAAAAAATATACATAAGAACCACTGGTAAACTCTTCTGTTTAAAATTTGTCCCTCAAGAAACAGGTATCTTTCGATACAGAATATTAACGTGAAATGTGATATACCTTCGAAGACCGCATATATATATATTTTTGCGTGAATTAGAATTTTAGCAGTTTGATAAGAGCGATTAGCGATATACAATTTAATATATCAGTATTAATTTTTCTTTTCCCATCATGGTGCTCTTAATCGTTACGCTCTATCTAATTCTATTACTTCCTTTCAAATGCATTTTCAGCAATACAATAAGTATTAGAATCCTTTACAAGGGAATAAATACTCATGTCCTGAATATTATCTAGCAATGTAATCAGTTTGTAATCAGAATATTGTAATTCAAAGAAAAGAATATGTAGGGTGTAAAAAGAAAACTTATTTACATCTGCGTAGAAAGATGCTAATTATGGCACAGATGAATCGTACGAAGAGAAAGAATAATACGAATATATTTAGAATCTCATATAATTATTTTTGTTATTACTTGATTGTGAGCGGAGCATCGAGTTCTGCGTACTGATAATAATCTGTATACCGAGAAGTAATAAGAGATGCAGAGTGTATTTTATTACCGGGTAATCAACGAGATTTTTCGTTACATTGCAAAAGTGGCTAAGGCGAACAATAAAGAAATTTTGAGATTAAAAATTCCTTATTGCATCTTATTAGATCGTTTTAGCCTTTCATTGAATTCGGAATGCAAATTCGTCAACCTAGTTGAATTAACCGATATCAATAAAATAAGAAAAGACGAACACGTGCAAAATGCAATTAGGCTTTGTCAATGTGTAAAATATGAATTTTTATATATTTTTCTTCAACAGTGATAGCATCCCCCTTAATACATAAACGATTCTTATCTTAAGATAAAACAGAAAAGTGAAAATTACTTAACGATAATCTCCAAGGTTCAAGTACACCCTTAGGATGGAAAGCATTGCTTTTGAAATGCGACTTTTATTATTTAAAGGAAATCATTAAGTATACATGACCGTATGCCGATACAGTATTGGTTATTCCTTCTTAATGTTATGTTATAAAATATAACACGTGTGAAATTAAACGCTTATCCCTTCACGATTTTTCTTCCCTACTTTTTTTTACTCCTTAAATGTATTATGTGGAATACGAAGAAAAAAAAAGAAACGTTAATGTCAGAAAAATAAACCTCAATTAAATGTAGAATACTAATATTAATCGTCAATAGATCTAAAGCGTAACTGGAATACGACATTGCTTTCTCAGTTTGTTAAAATACTCTAGAGAAATGTTATAACATTTGTTATTTTTCAGAGAGACTTTCCGAAGGATTTTCTTCCTTCCGCCCTTTCTTTTTTAATTTTTCTACAATCAAATCTTTTACTGGTTTTATTAGCACAAATAAAATTGGAAACAGTACGGTTTCGTCACGATAAAAAAAAAAAGAAATCTTGCAATTTTCTTAACATTGTTTAAAGTATCAAATCTCAAAAGTATTAAAAGCATCTGCTCTTACGTATTAATAATCTAAAGGTACATCTGTAAGCAACAAGTTCTTTGATTTTCTACATTAATCACTGCTTACATTATTATCACTTTTTGATCCCTCTAGAACTTGTAATTCTTTGGTATAAGAAACTTGCTATTGATCATAGCATAATAATAAAGAATCAGGCAGAAAAGATAAAAAAAAACATAAGGATATTAAGCATTATAATAAATTTCAGAGTTTTCATGGCATACCATATAACGAGTAGTAAGAAAATAATTACAGTACGTCAAAAGCTTCACATATCCCACCGAGTGTAACTCGTTAAGTTAAAAATAAGAAAAATATTTTCTGAGTAGTTGTTGCGTCATATATAATATGCCGTATGATAAATCTGATAAATCTCTGAATATAATCTTGATTATAAACTATATATGACATTTAACGTGTATCATTCGTAACATAATGATGATAGGAACATTATTACTTTTGTGTACTTATCTGTATAAGCAGCTCACTATCACTTACCGTGGCTGCCCTTACAGGAAGTACAGGAGATTCTCTAGCGCTGTACTCGGTTGCTGATGTAGGTATTGTCCCACGAGGAAGGCGAGCTTATGAGCATACTGGCAGGGAGCTGGAACACTGACGGTACCAGCCCAGTTGAAGTACATGTGGCACATCTTGTAGGTAAGACGCTGAATTTTGTCGGCGTCGAGACCGACATTGTCGCTGATGACATTGTAGCTCGTGGGTGCAACGGCACCCTGGCGAACGAACTGAGACACGATGAAGAAATCGTATCTAGCAGGGTCGGTGATACCGTCATCGACTATGGTACCAGGTGGTGGATTAACGTTCCCACTAGCAAAGAGCCTGGTATTCACTCTCTTTGTCACAATGATTATTGCCAATTTAACAAGATCAGGGTTCCCGTAGAGAACGGCGAGCTTCTCGCGGATCATACGACCCTCATGATTGTATACGTAGGGAATCTCTCCGTCGCTCACGCCATCCCTGTAGAGGATAATGCGCGCCGGCAGAGACTTATTGACTTCCTGATACTTCTGTACAGCGTTAATCAAGTTTGTCGAGAGATTGTTTGACAGTTCTTCGCCATTTCTGTGCATGGTGACTGCACTGTAGTATCGGCTCAAGTTTTTGTCGAGAGACGCCACCATAGCGCCTAAAAAGAAGAATGAATAGAAAAATATCTTTCAGTTGAATTCAATGTAAATTCTTACCAATGTCTTTGTGCTTATTCACGGTGTCGTGGCAGACATCGAATCCAGCCACCATCAGGCCTCCCAATGGAACTTCTACGGACCATGCGGCGCCGCCGATCTTGCAATTCAACTGGATCGCGATCTTGGTTGCGATTGACATACCACCTTTCTGAGGGTTTAAATTTTTCGCAAGAACGATCTGACTAGAGACTGGTCTGTCTATACAGCATTTCTTTTTAATGGCCGAATAACGATCAGCACGGTTATTCGGCACAACGCACATTATCAGTTGTGGTTTGCTGGAACTCATTATATTCTCCAGGGCATCAGTGTAATTTCCTGCGCGGTCTTCCCGGATTTCATAGTACTTTGGTGGCTTGATGTTGAAACCCATCGGTCTGGATGTTCTTGACAAGTTCTCGAAGAATTTCTGGGAAACAATTAATTATGGTCGTTTGCCATATAATCTATCTAGTGTAAATGCATTTATATCATTGCCAATAAATATTAACGAATAATAATTGAAGTACTTACCTCAGCATCTCGACCTGAACGCGACGTCACTACCAAAACCCAGTCCTTCAATTCTGTTGTGACGAACATTTCAGCCCCTCGAAAACCCGAGGACCAGTCTGCCTGCTCTCCACTCTTGATCTTCCTGTTCCGACCGAACACTATCTGCTCCTGGTCCAGAAGCCTTCCTTGTACGTTCAACAACCTTTTCTCTAACTTCAGATCCCACTCATTGAGATCTTGGATCACGGCTGGTTCAGCGTGCAGCCGATTGTTAAGAGTCATTAGTCGTTGGATACGAGCCTGCGGCCCGATCCTCGTATGATTGGAGACAGATTTCATCAAATTGAAGTTACTCTTCATCTCATCAGTCAATCCAGTGGCACGGCACAACTCAGGAACCAGGTATACAAGATCTTTGGATCCAGTTTGACGATTTTTCATTTTTGATTGCGACAGCAACAGGGGTTGATGACGCTGCCTTATTTGGATTTGATATCGTGTTCGATAGTAGTCTATGTACGAGATTTTATCTTTGCCTCGTTCGAACGTACTCTCTGGAGTAAGATCAAAGTTCACGTCGTCAATGCGATAAGTGTTATTGTTATAGTCGGTAAGAACTGTCATGCCAATGACTTCTGCTAAAAATTGAGCCTAAAATATAAGTGGCAAGAGTTATTAATCATCACTTACAATCAATAATATATACAATTCTGTCAAAAATTAGAAATAAAGATACATACTCTGTAATCCCGCTCGTTCCTCCTTTGTGCATCCTCTAACAGATTTAAGATGGACTGCTTGCGCATCACCTTATGGGAGATCTCAGCGCACATTAAGATACCGTGATCATGCTGCTTTATTGCAGTAATATATCCTGGCCACAATTCTAACATATACTCAGTTATCTGAATCTTCGCCCGAGGGTCGAAGTAATTTCTGCCCACTTGCTGAAGCTTCAAGTGATGTAAAAATTTACGCATCAAGATATTGAAGAACTGTACGTATGTGTGATTGCTTTTATCCAGCACAGTCACAAAGCGAATGGTAATTTTTATTTGAGCTTCGTCAGATTGTCTAGTTGATACGAATTCAAGTGTCTGAGAAATTAAAGAAAATAAACAACTTTTAGTATTATAATAGGAATAACCATAAATAACGACGTTCTTCGTTATAGCTTTTTAAATACTACGTTTTGTATACCTCTTGCAGAGGATGGCTAGTAAAGAGAACACTGCCATCAAATATATACCCATTTCCACCAAGTTCGTCTTTATGCAAACGAAGAAGTCCTTTACGGACAGCTATACGATCCTCTTCTGGAGAGAAGCTAACATGGTATTGATAGAGGCACCATTCTTTCTTAGCGAGTATCTCGAAGTAGTTAGTGGTCAACGTTAAAGGGCGACCAGATAGTCCTATTGGGAACAATAAGATTTTAAAACATATAAACTATAAACATATTACCTTAAGAAAAATACTATAAAATTATTCTTAAAAACTTGGTACAAGTTGACTATTGTACCTTTTTTCGAAACTAAATCCTTTGGACGAGTTATAAGCTGATCCGAAAGAAGTGGACGTCGTCCCCTAATAGCTCCACGTCCATATGAAATAACTTCTGCTGTATCGCCACCTCCAGTTGTACCTCTGCCAATACTTTCTGATGAAAAATGAAATAATTATTTCCATTTGAATTAAAAATTAAATGATGAATTATGTTTTATTATACTTTATAATTAAAGAAAACTTAGTACATACCACCAACGTCTATATCCATCATTCCTGCAGTACGACCTACCCTAGATAAACTCCCTTGCACACCACGAACTGGTGGCCTAGCCACCTTCGGAAGAAATAAATAAAATAATAAATTAAAATGTAAGATGATCATTTAGAAAAAAGAGGTAAGTTCCTATACCTGTGATTGCTGTGGATGTGGACCAGGGGGTCTTGCATAAGGAGCAGGAGCCTGTGCACCAGGTCTGTATCCTCGACCTTCTTGTATAGGCCTTATACCACCAGATGTTCCAGGAACTTCCTGACCTTGGGGGGTTTGTGCTCTACCGCGACCACGACCACGTCCCCATGCCCTTGGCACCGATTCATCCCCCATTGTAACTAAAATAAATTTAATTTCAACATCTGGTTGTACCCTAGCATATTAAAAATAACTCTTAGAAAGTAATCGTACGAAAATTCTTTGATCTTTCCTATGATTCTATCGCGTAGACAAATTTTTTGAAGACAAAGAAAATAATTTAATTTTACCTTCAAAATTAGTATAAAAACACCTCTTATCACAGAGAAATGATATATTATACTTTGATAAAGAATAAACCGGAGAAAGATCTGTGTAGTCACAGAATCCTTTGTTGAGCTGAGATTCCTTTGTTTCACGAGTAGATAAGTTATGAAGACTTGCAAGAATTCGTTACATGAATTCTCGAATAAAATTAGACAATTATTGAATAAATATTAGTAAAATGATTGTATTAGATACCTCAGCAGATTTATACCGGCTTGTGTAAATTATTTTATCACTGTAGGAGAAAAGATTTACACGCTGCCTCCTCACGTGTCCTGAAAAAGACTCTTGTTCAACTGTAGGCTTCGCGCTTTTGTGCCGCAAGGCAGTATGGGTAATGTGTTCTAGAATCCATGAAATATCATTTGAAAAATATTACAAGTCGTATCTTTAGAGCCGAGTGATTGGAAGTTACAGAAGGAAGTTTCTCAAAGCAGCCAATGACATACGTTTATACGAAATTGCGCCAAGCTTAAAAGAGTCTAGAAGGCAACGTCCATGTAGACCCAAAGTAAATGGATTTTACGAACGTAGAAAGACACGCGCGCTAGAAACGCGGGATTAAATCAAATTTAAACAAGCACGATAGAAATATGGTCTAAATTCTACAGCATGCATGCTAGTAAATAAAATCATGTTTATAAAAATTATCTCATAACTTGTAAGTATCAGAAATCGAAGTAAGTGTAAGCGTATACGCCACAAATGATAATTAATATTTAACTGTATGGAGGTAGTAAACGCGAAATAATTGTAAGATGGCGTCAGATGTAATAGGATGTTACGTCATGGAGCTGGTTACCTTGAAGTCGCTCGCTGATTGGTGGTTCAAGACCGCGAGTGTCGTCAGGAATTCGCCACTGTATTGGCTATAGAAATAGCGCAATGGGACCGGGAAGTTTGAAATGATACACACACGAGAATTTCCTCTTTTACGTAGTTCAGCTCTTTAATGATACGCGAAGAAATTAGTTAATACGCAAGCGAATTAATTTACACTGGATTATAATAAAGTTTATATTACAATGTGCAGACAAGAAAAAGACTGACTGTATGCGGATTGGATGATAAAACAAATTGGAGAAGTGCCGTGATCATACTAGTTCACTCTTTTGAAGCTAAGTCAACACTGCCTGAAGAAGAAGCTCCTTTAGGCGTCGTGAGTCGTTTTCTTGTCGCGCGGAATTTTTTGGGAGAGAAAAGGTGAGAGCGTGGAAAAGTTGTTTCAGAGATTCCCGCGCAAAAGACAAGTCAGCCGAAGGGCCCATCTGGTTGCCTGATGTGGTTGACAAAAAACAGGCCCCGCTAGCTCATGCTAACCAGCGCGGCGAGCACGCACGCTGGGTCAGCACGATCCCTGAGTCTTATTTCGAGGGACCCCCAAAAGTGTTCTTTTATTTATTGCTGCGTACAAAGAGAAGGGTCTTTATTACAAAAGGAGAAGGTATACAAAGTATTAGAATGCCAATGTTATAAGGCGACTGGGGTCTTATATCTTACGTATAAGTAAAGGCAATAACTCTGGCTGCGTACTTCGTATATTCAGGATTACTAAGAATTGCGCCTTGAATTTCGCGGTATCAAACTAGGAAACAAGAAGCTCCACGATACCGGGCGACTGGGAGGCAGTAGCGACGGCGCTCAATCGAAATGAGTTCGTCACAAGGAAAGTGGATTCCCATGAGAGCGAGAAAGACAGACTTGTAAGGATTTACCTATGTAAAAGAGAAACAGATAGATACTGGCTTTTTCAACTCTCATCCAATTGGTTGAGATTTGATTTAAAATATCGAAATAGTTTATAAAAGTAAACTCGGAAAGTATACCAGGGGTGTTAGTTGAAGTATGCCGGTTTTTTCAATAAAGAAAACACTTAATTCTCAAGGGAATCTCAAAAATTTTTTATTCGAAGTATTGACCATTGGATTCTACACATTTTGCCCATCTTTCAGGCAAATCATGGATACCATTCCAAAAAAACTTTTTCTCTTTCGAGGCAAACCATTCGACGAGCCATTTTTCGACTTCTTCAAAATTGGCGAAGCGCTGC
>JARQTH010000216.1:141055-181211 GCA_030142595.1 Trachelus iudaicus
TGAGCTTCAACTGCTTTTTTCTTTTGATGAAATAAGAAAAGCAACGAATGCCGCAAATGCGATTTACTTGGAACGAATTTTGACATATTCACTGAGGTAAACAACTATGATGCTATGATTTTGGCAGAATGCCTTCCTTCCTTTCCTTATGGCTGCCTCCTCAAATGAGGAGATGTGCCAGATTTTGGCAGAATTGCGTATTTTTGAAGGTTATTGTCCATAGAAAAATATGACATAGATGCCAAATCATAGAAATGTATACATATCTCTAGCGACAACTATGAGTAAAACCTACCCTGTAAAGGTATTATTTTACACGATCTGCTTCAACGTACATTGTATTTGAGGATAAAATTATAATATTGATACATTGTAAAGAACTCCTTCAAATTCCTTTAAATCATCATATCGCATGTTGGATGTAGATGCGGATTTAAGTTCTGTACTTCTGAAATGAGTTATTTGCGACGTGTTCAAATTCTCAATACCCATTTCTTTTTCAGCAGCCAAAACGAGATCTTGGAGAGTTGGGACCTTCTCATATATTTTCTGAGGATCTTTTCTCGCGTTCGTTAACAATGCAGGTACCTCGTCTACGTGGAAACAGTAACCAATAACGCTGATGAATATATTCGTAGCCATTGTGAATTGATAAATAGATTCCCGCTTTACGGGATCCACTGTTATTTGGATGAGATCATATTGAATAAAGACATTGAGTAATCCAACACCAGACTGTCTAAGAAAATATTCGCGGAGTATTGGATTTAGTACTTCCAGCTTCAATAAGAAAACATAGCGTAATCTAAAATATAATGAACTATAAGTAACAAGGTATAATAGGATAACGTTACTCGAATGTAATGATACTTGCTCAAGTTCGCTTTCACAGAGATGGATGTCACTTGAAGCTCTAAGAATAAAGAAATTGAACATCAATAACAGAAAACACAGTAACATTTTCTTATTATGGCTCTTAATAAACTCCTTGCTGGATTGAAACGCGCACTCAGCGAAAAATTATTCGCTGCCAATAAGAAATCCATTGAAGGTATATACTTGTTTTCGATTATGCGTTATTGACTTTCTAATGTTTTCAATTATGGCGCGAATATCAATGATATTGATTAGTGGTTACTTGGTACTGATAAGATATCACTAGTTCAAGATACCTTATCTGGTTCCTGTGAATGCTTTAAACTTGATGTAATATTCTTTTTATATTTTTTATTTAATGTCAAGTCTTCTGTAATCCTTGAAGGAACTAAACACATCCAAAGATGCTACAGATTTTGCTGCATATCTGGTTCGGTACAGTTATTGTGTTCCTTGTCAGTCACATCGTAGTGTCCCTGGATGATTCAGCAAGCAGTATTTTAGCTGGTAGATAATGTCAAAGAATATCAACATTGTAACTATCTATTGAAGTATACAAGTCTTTCAATTTTAGGTCTTAACGAATCTTGTGAAAACACTACCTGTCTACCTGGTCTACAGTGTAATAAGAATCACATCTGTAAAGTGGAATCTGGTAAGCTATTAACAATTGATTGGGAAACTCTTCTTTGACAAATGATACTATTTTTTTGTCTATAGACACTTGCATGTCTTATCAATGGAGTGGTGATCTATGGAAACCATCCTGTGACGAAGATGGCACTTGGTCAGCAGTGCAGTGCAAAGGCGAAAAATTGCACGGTCGTTGTTTTTGTTATAATACAAATGGATCTAGAATCTTTGGATGGTCCTGGTGGCGGTCAGCAGAAAATATGACCTGTGGTAATTAAATAAGAAGTACGAAATACTTATAAATTCCATAATAATGTTTTGGATAAATACAGCCTGCAGTAGGAGAAGAGACAAATTGAAGAAACGGGGAAGAGAGAATGCGACACTTCACTGTTCTGAGGATGGTAATTATGAGAAACTACAGTGTGACAGTGGATTGTGCTGGTGTGTACATCCACAGACTGGTGAGCCAACAGAGAGAGCGTATCCCGAATCGATGATGACCCATCTTTCTTGCTGTGAGTTTATTAACTGAAAACCATAAATAAGGAAAAACATAATATCTAATTATAGAATTTAATTGATGCTTCCTTATAGATGACAAGGATAAGATTGGCTTACAGTATTTAAGACTCTGCGAAAGTATGCACGTTGCCAGACTGGAAGTTATCGATAAACTAGAAAGACATGGTAGACTTTATGCACACATAGACACTGTAAATTGTGATGGGGATGGTAGCTACGCTCATTACAGTTTAAATGGTTCCATGCATGTATCACAAGTAGAGATTACAATTTATTAATTGTCACCATAGATTATTTGTTCATGTATATTTTTCAGTGTATATTGTTTATGGAAGAACGGGATGCGAATAGACTTGTATCAGACACCCCTTTCAAGCATCCTCACAGTAAATTGCAGTGAGTAAAACTAATTGAAATTATCAATTACTTCTAAACAGTGTATTCAAAGAATATTGTTTATTCTTTTGCAATTCCAGATTGCGCTAGAGATTCTTATATCTACAGTCAAGCAAACTTAACATTCTCTCTACAGTGTCAAAGCAATGGGAATTATCAACCAGAACAAACTAGCAATGGCTATCCATTCTGTGTGGACAGCGATGGATATGCAACAACCACATTGGGTTCCTTTGGCGAGACACTAAGATGTAAAGAGTCATGAGACTATTCGTATCCTTAATACGAAAGAATGTTTGCCCAAGAATAATCATTTTTGCCTACACCAATAGGAAGGTTCAAATTAAATAACACGTGAACGAGCTATTCTTAAGTTTGTATTTTTGAAAGCTTTAAGAACGTCACATAGTTATTTGATTTCACATTAATTTCTCCCTCGCGACGTGTCTTTTCATTTAAGTACAGTATAATTTATCAATAGAGACGCTGTGCATCCTAGTCCAAGAATACCGAAAAACTGGACTAGAACGAATGCGAACCAAGTAAGGAATGTGTAATATTCCTGGTAGATATTTCACGTTTTTAATACTTCAAACGGAGATATTAGATTTTTAATAAAATTCGGCGAGTTAATAAACAAAGGAAGAACAATGCGCCGGCACTCTAATAATATAATTATTGCATCAATAATATTAACATTACGTAATAGATATTAACAGTACAATTGGACGGTTACATATAACAAAAGATATTGTATCTGTTTCATCTCATAAAAACACAACTAATTATGTCATACGTATTTGGCTTTAGTAACTTTCCGTTCTTGGATCGGCTATGATTGATTAAAAAATAACTTCCATTACTAGTTACTTACTGCTTGGTTCGTGTTTACATTTTTCTAATTCTCTCACCGTATCTCAATAATTAATCAATAACAAGGCGACTCCCGGAAACATCCCATTTAAAAAATATCTTTCACGTGTTTCCGGTCTGCTAAATTCCCCTCATTTAATCATCATGGGTACATACAACCTATAAGGGATGGGACCCAAAAAATCTTGACGTTCGATCCGCGAAACGTTCTATATAGTTAATAATCAGTTAGATAACTGCCAATATCTTTTCGTATATGATGATGATATACTTATACACATATATATATATATATATATCGCTTATGAATTTATGTAACACTCACGCACAGGTACAAGATGTTCCTAAATAGACGGAACATCGCGATATCAGTGTCTTTACGAACATCCTCGGGCAGACGCGTGCCTTCCTATGATGCATATAGTTCTACATCAGTCCATAGATTTTGTATATTGCACTTAAATTTTGGATACACTCAACCGTTCTGAAATAGGTCCTGGTTATCTTCTTATTTATCCTTGGGTGGCTTTAAGTCCCCGTGGGGGGTTTTCAAGTGTCAGGAAAGAGTCTTAAAGTTTTGCTACGTACAGACACCACCGGATATGTTTTCAAATTTGAAATGAAATGAAGTATGAAAACTGATAGTTCACTCGGAATACCTCAAGAAGGTGCACTTCACAAATTGTAAGTCCAGGTGCCTTTTGCTGACTGTATGTATCTTAGGGGAACTGAAGAGCTTCTAACGTCAGGACTCTTGGAACGCCGCACGCAATCTTGACTGAGAACACGACGTCCTCTATTAAGAATGGCGTTACGGTTACCTCCTCCACAAGGGATGCTATCACTACTGGCCACACGTCTCACTTCGTTACCCGCTGCTTCCTGGTTAGAATTATCCGTCACATCTCGGAGTGTGTAGATTGCACCGTTATTGCCAAAGTATTTCGGACTTGGATCTATGGAGACGTTCCTGACAGGACGACCTTCTAGGTACCCACTGTTCCTGGAGGATGTTCTTCTTGATTCTGGGCTGTCTGTCTCATTTACACGACGTTCGTTCAGATTGCTCATATCGCCATCCACCTGTCTGTGGTTGCACGTCATTGCTGAGTCCAAAGAATCAGAAAACTCTGGACTGGGTACCGAGGAACTGTCCGGAATCCGTGAGAATACCACCCCCTGCGATGGCTGGGGGCGGTGTCCAGAATATCATTCTTCCAATTCGTCCATACGGTTACGCACCGCCATCTCCACCACTTCCAAACTTGGATAATCAAGTTCCTTGACAAGACACAGGACGGCAGAGAGAATGTTGGAATTCTGTGAAGAATAACATTTACTTTATACTCCTCGAGGATGAAGTTTTGTCAAGTTCGTACTGGTTACTACGTACTCTGGTTACTGGTCTTCTGTGATAATGAAACCGACATTTGTCCTTTTCCGAACGTCTTACCCATCCTGGCGCTGGATCCTCCTAGAACAAAACGTCCATGAGCATCCTTGGGAGTCCATAAAAAGAAAATTCTTGATAAATACTTTTGTTACCCATTCTTCCTGGTCACTCGTATTCTATCTACGTATTCTACAAAGTCTACGAAAAAGCATCTCTACAATGCAACTCTCATCCTAACACCTATTTTCCCAGCGTACAAAATAAAGACAATACGTGTCCAGAACAAACGTGCTGTCTTCTTATAAAAGAAAGTATCCAAAAAATTTAGCATTATAAAATAAAAAAGAAATATCCATCGAGGATCCTGACCCTGTCGACATTTTGGTATGCCGAAGCTCGTCTAGACTGTGGAGGAGGAGGCTGAGGTGGCTCGTCATATTCCAGCTGTCGCCTGTCATCATACTCGTAACTGTTCCTGTCTATTCGACGATCTTCCGGATACTCATGAGGATACTGAGTACGTGGTGAAGCGGTTACGTAGGACCGCTGACTCTGATCATTCCCACTGTACTCTGAATACGCTCGGCGATCCTCGTAGTCTCCATTATGTCTGGTAGCCGGGGGTCGGTCATCGTAATCCTAAAATATCCTATGTTGTACGTTGACGCTCGCGAAATAGCAAATATAAAAGGAAAAAATTCATTGAACGCAAACAAAACTCAAGCAGAAGAGTTCATTGATGTTTCGACGATTCTTATGACTAGGATTAGTTACAGGATTAATAGATATCTTTAGAAATTTAAAAAGCAATAATTCCTATCTATTTCTACTCTTTGTTTTTTATATCTAAAAGCCAAGACAGACTCAAGCAAGCATATCTGCATAGACAGTTTATGATCAAGCATAGATTTTAGTGACACCTATAGCAATGAAGTTACTGATAGGTTATTTAGTATTATATATCGTGCTGGTGTTCTCTCAGTGAATCGGTACCTTGGCTGACTCGTGGGAATTAGTAGTCAGGGTCTCGCTGTTGTTACGTGAGTCAGTATGCATTGTATCCTCTTTGTTCTGATTCTTAGCCAGGCCGTTCTGTTGCTGTTAGTGTTATAGAGGATGTTAAAAATGAATAAAGAAACAAAGAAAGACAACAAGAACATCAATAAGGTCTAGTCGGTTCACACGCACAACGATATTTCAATAGATATCACTCTAGCATGCCATTGGAATGAAAAGCTACATAATCGAAAAGCAAACTAATCAAAATAATGGGAAAAAGGACATACCTCATAGCTGTATTGGTTGTTTTGTGAAAATTGATGAGACGGTGAAGCATTGTAATTAGCATTTCTCCTATCAGTGTCATGGTACTCATCCTGAACTTGTTGAACTTCCTCGTAACTTCTCTGTAAAATAAGATAGAAATTAAGTTTTGGTGCCTATCGAATCAAATGTATCTTTTATTTATATAGATATAAAGTATTAGAGATGTAGGTATAAGCAATGTTAGTACCGATACCTGGTCACTGGATGAACTGTATCTTCTGTGTTCTTCCGGTTCTGGTTCTTCAATGTACTCAGGGACAGGGATTTCCTGGTGTTGTAAATGTTAAGTAAACAAGGTGTTACGATTCGTGTTAACGTACGAACACACATTGTTATTTTAATTAGTCTGTTAATGGCTAGATACTATGGACACATCAGACTGATCTTCAGGTTGTCGATAATACCTCTGGACTCACTGGATCTGATTGCGGAGAAGATGCATCCATATCCAATGGATGCACCAGGACTCGCCCTCTTGTCAATGCAGTTTGAATCTCATCTGGGGAGACAACCTTGTCATCAAGTTTTTCAAGATTTGGCAAAGCTCTGAGGACTGCCAATCTGTACCTAAAATAATTTTTCATCAAATAATTTATTTTCATTATAAATCCTCAGAGAATCTTTCAGATCCTTACCCTTCACGTTCAGCGCAGGGATTTTCGCCAAGCCATAAATTTCTTAGTTTGGGTAAACTCTGGAGGTAACAAACCTCATTAAGGTCATTAATGTTGTTCTTGCGCACAAAAAGATCCTGAAGATTTAGGCAGTACTGAAAATCTGCTAGACTATTGATATTGTTCACACTGAAAGAAGAAAGTTGTGATTAGGGAAACTGGTTTAAGACTAGAAACAGAAAGATTTTTCTTTTTTTAAATAAATTCTAAATTATCCATCGTTCTTATGTACGCTAAAGAATTTTTCAGAGCGCATCCTCGCGCGAGAGTGCATAATTCCATAAAATCGTCACGGGCAATATCTTCGTCTCGAAAAAGAAAGTGTGTAACTCTTGAAACCAGCTTGCTAATTAAGAAATGGTGGAATTCCTAACGTAATACAGATCCACGGAAATAGTTCCTGGCTACTTTATAAGTAAGGCTATAATAATACATTTGTATACCAGCTAAGCAGCCTCACCTTTAATATAGTTTCAAAAATTAAATCTCAAATCAGGCCTGATAGAAATCAGCACGCAGGGGTTCACAGCCACACCTGGTCATTTTGCTAATTAACTAACATTCGGTATACCCAAGACGTATCTATAGAAAGTTTTACTAAAAATAATAATCTAACTAAGGAATTTAGAGCCGCCACAAGTCCAAAGAACAAACATTTAGTTTCAGTTGTTATCCGTGTTTTGAAACTGAAACTCTCATTGAAAAGCACGTGTGGGCAGAACAACTTCTTGGACACGTGGGTTGCGGCCCTGACGCCACCTCGCAATATACAAACATGCCCGTAATAGGATTAGTACGACCTATGTCGTTGCTTTTATGGTGACAACCGAAAGACGAAATGACGTCGCCGAAAATCGAGCATTTTTTTTTCTTGTTCTTCATTCGATGGTCTGGAGATCAGTTGAACCACTTCTTTTTATAGCCGTGATATGGATTCAATTTAACTTGCAATCTTTTCATTGAATAAAATGCAAAGCTGCATAATAGAGTTATGCGAATGAATCACAGGGAGACAGGTGGAAAAGCAAAAAGGGTTAAACGCTAAGTGAATCATCGCTGCTTTTAGAGACGACCTAACGGGCGCCTCCAGACATACAAGAAATTATGATCAGTTCAGATGTGACAGTTATTTAATTCTGCATACGCTTGATGAACGAGATATCTTCAGATAACGGTTTATGCTAATTATATGTTAATTTTATTGAGCATTCCACAGGCACATATTTGTTCTTTCAAGATGAATGTTATGTTGAATAAAAGCACAGTGGATGAGAATCCTGGAAAACCACCTTGAGATCTTCTAACGTGAGTCAGATACGAGCTCTTTGTTGTTTATTCTATGTGTCCTCCAGATATAGTGTTTGTTTATTTGTTAAACGATTAAGTACAGTTTTGCAAAGCTCACCTTAAGGATAACACTTCCACATTTTTCATCTTGCGTAGGATACTGACATCAGTAAGTTCTGTACCCCTGGAAAATAAAGGAAAGCGATATTTCAATAATATTTAATAATGCATGTAGTGGAATCCAAAAGTGAAACAAAACAATGAAGAAAGAGTATGTGTATATCTATTGCAGTATATGACTCAAGAAACAGATAATTGATAAATTATCAATGAAAAATCAATATTTCAGTAAGAAGAAAACATCAGATTTGAGACAAGTGTAGATTCACGTGAGAACATATATGTGATGTAGAAGAGCTGATAATTCTCACAGTATAACTGTAAATTATGTGAGTATACAGTTACGTACAGTTATATCCGTGCTCTAATGATTCACAAAATGCGACAAGTACATCGTCTTATAAATAATGAAAATGAAATAACAATCCCGATAAAAAAAAAGGAATATAACTGAAAAAGAAAAACTTTAAAAATATTAAAAATTAAATTGTCCTGGCAATTTGAGTCAAAGTTAACCGCACATTTCGATGGAGACTGTCATGAAATATTGATAATAAAAATAAATCAATATCAATCTAATGAAATTTAAAGAAAAGAGAACACGAAACATGATTTCCAAATAAGAAACCGCCACATGTAAATTATAGAGAGGAAAGTAAATCTTCTGTCATCTTTACAAAAGTTAAACATAATGTCAGCCAATATACAAAACTGAAGAAGTGACATAGATATCCTAAAATAAATATGAATCAAATACGAACCAGCAGTTTAATTTCTTCACAGCAGAAAAGTCGGACATCCGCGTACGCGCGATGACCATCTCCTCGGTGAGTCTGACCATCATTGATACCTTATTACAATTTCAATGATAAATAAACCAAACAGGAATGAGATTAAATCTATGCCGAAGACACTGGAATTTCAAATTATAACTGTCGCAGATAGGCGTCCTATCAATGAGATCCAAGCATGATACTCGATTCACAATAAATTTAAAATCTTATGACGCAAAAACAATTCCCGACAGCACTCCATAATGAGTCGCCGTCAACTGGCCCGTGAAGCATATTGCAAACTCCATTCCTTTCATTCCCACTACGGAGGAACATACGCAGATTGGCAATCTCCTACTCTGCCCTACTCATCTCTGGTAGGAGTGCTGTGGTTCATGTTCATGAGAGCGACAGGGAGTTAATCTAGTGACATAAAGTTACGCAATTGGTAGTACAGGTTTCTATAGATAAATACTAAATCCTTTGACCAATCAGAGCTTTTATTAGAACGTTGGGCTGTCCAATGAGCATCCAGAATTTCACAACGTTCTCTAGCAGAGGCACGCTCGATAACAGGGCGCTACTGTCCGTGAAGTGTCAAGCGAGCCGTTCCCCGTTACTCCCAGTGTCGAAACTTAAATCGGTGATTTAATTAGAGTTATTACGCTATATTATCTAGAATTTGTGCGAACGTATAAGCAATAATGACCGACAAGAAAGGTAACTATACGACGTAATAAACGCGCTACGTTATAAAAAGCGAAATATTCGACAAGACGTGGCTCGAGATTCTTGAGATTATTCGGGATGAGAGAGGATACGTATATTCGAGTCGCGGGATACAGAGAGAAAGGGAGAGAATGAGAGAGTGAGAGAGAATGGAAGAGAGCGTGTACGAGCGAAAGAGAGAAAAAGAGTCCCGATTGTCACATTCGTGCGATGAGAAAATATTTCAAACATTCGTGCGCGTCCCCTCCGTGGCTTCTTCAAGATTCTCTCTGCCTAGGAGAGTTTTATATCTTCATTCGATTATCAGAATTTCGTTTCTGAAATATTAAAATCGGTCAGGGCTGCGTCGCGTGGCTGTCCGATAAAGCTCGAATTTTTACCCACTGACAGATTAATCAATACCGTCCTCTGTATGGGAAATACAAAATGGCTTCCAGAGGTTTCTCTCTTGAATGCATTTTCTTGCTTATCTCTTTGGCAACCATCGGGATCTCCTTGGTTCTTTCTGCGCATTGTCATATGAAATAATTCGAAAAATATCTTACTTCTTATTTATCACTGTGCGCCGACTTATATTTACAAATATTCTCTGAAAATCAAACTCTAGGTTAACGATTACGCGGAGAGAACAAGAGTTCCTGGAGGTGTTCATGTTGGAGAAAAAAAATTAATTATGACGTAAATTTTTTAATTATTTTTTTTCTTTAAAGTTACCTGAACTCACAGGTTTTCATCATTTTTGCAACTAATTGTACGTCACCAATAGGAAATATCTTCTGAAAAAGAAGGGCCTCGTGGAATCATGTAATTTCTGACTTTTTTTTTTGGGTGATATTACTGATTTTCTTATGGCAAAAGGAAGTCGTGCAGTTCTTGAGTTACGACGAGCCCCCGCATAACCGGAATTATTTTCATTATTCATTGGATGACACCCACATAGTTCTGGATTCATTGCGAAAGAGAATTTGCTTCCCACAATCCTAAATGAATGACGGGATGCCTGTCTTATCTTCAATATAGAAAATAAGGACTCTTGGTCGAAGAGACTCTGGAAGTCATTGTCGTCGGTATATCCGTTAGGCGATTCGTTAAACTAGGTTAAATTAATTGCGAGAAACAATAAAAATAATTAATGTTTTCACAATCTCTGCCTGTTCGAGTTGAGCAGGACGATGCAGCTGCAGTATATATATTTTTTTCTTTATCTTTTTGTTTATTCTGTTTTCGAGCTGTTAAACAGAATACAAAGTTACGTTTTCATCTCGGAACAATAAATTTTAACAAAAAGAAAAAAAGATTGAGATAAAGTTAAAGTCGTTTATCCGGTATCAAACCTGCGATTTGACGGTCTCGCATATTGCTAATTAATATTATTAATCGACGTGTTAAGGAATTCTATGGAAAAGCCGAATGGAGTGTCTGGAGAGAATTAAATACGGTAAAAGAATAAATGAAAAGTACTCTAAATCATTTCCTTAAATATACCCACGTCAATCTGCAACGTTCGTTTTAGGTAAAAGCACAATAAGGAGGAGACAGTTAAATATGAGATACGACTTAATTCCATCGAGACACTCTTGGAACGTGTCGCGGAGCGAAGGAAAGCAAATATTCCCAAAAGGATGGAGAAACGTGAGAGGATTTAATATTAAAAAAAAAAGAAAAAGAATCTAAGGAAAGCCGTACAGAAGTATTATCTCAGAGCAGTCAGATCGGTCCTGCATCGCAAAGACAGTAGAGGATATACCTTCGATCCGCGACGTCGCTCCTTAATTATTTAACGTCTAATCTATAAGAGATACAAAGGAGAAACCTTCTAGGAATATAAGATGGTGTCGATGATAATGATGCGTGAAAGAAAGATCTAGCCGTTAAGCACGATTGATAGTGAAGGAAGGAGTCCGGAGGGTCAAACAGAAAAAGTACATCGTCTCAGTGACGACGGCCGGTGATATAATAGCGGATGCGGATGCACCGGATGAAGGAGGATTATAAAAGCTACAAACAATGGTGGCTGTGAATATGTTTGCAGCGGACCATTTCAGTGACGATTTGATCCAAGTCAGTAGGTGGAGCCAGGGAGACCGGCGTTCGCGCAGCCTAAGCCACGTATCTAAACTAACCTTCTCTATATACTACCTTAACTCACTACGTGTTTATATACCTACATAATATATATATTACGTACATATATATATACACATCATTAATGTGTATACATATATGTGTATACATAACGATAGGCACGCCTAATAATATAAGCACCGTGCGCCTCCCGATTCAAAAAGTTCACAGTCAACCAAATTTATCGGATAAAATTAATATATTTCTTTCATTAATTTTTATTTCAGGCAGTCACAGTTTAGTATAATGGGTAATGCAGTATTGGCTGGTACAGAAGTGTAAGAGGTGGATGGAGATTCAGTTAGTGACGGAGTGAAATATTACAGGAAATAAGAGTAAATTACTAAAGGGATATAACTATTAGTGTATTATGAATATAAAATTGGATAATATTTTGTCAGATAATTAGAATTATCTTAGATATCAAAGATCAAAGAGGGCATTATTATCAGGGGGTGTTTTTTTTGTCCATTGATATTTAAAGAAAGCATTCTTCCGCGATGAAAGGAAGAAGTGATATATTTTTTATTTTTAGATAATCTCGTTAGGGTCTTTTCTTTCCTTCATTATTTTTGTGTTGTGATTTAGGACTGCGGCTTGCGGCTCAGTAAGTTCCTCACGAACGAACACGCGATAACAGACACATAAGCTGAGAGAGTATACTTTTTGAATTGGAGACGTCGGCTGCCATATAATATCCAAATCAATATGAACGTAAGATATTGATATGGGTGTAACGATATATTTCGTACTGAGACCGTGGTATTTTTGGCTGAATGCTTGATTTCTCTTATCATTTGTATAACCTTCTTGTCTCTCGTTTTTTTTTGTTTTTCTTTTATATTTTTTAGTTACATTTTCCCGTTTAGCGCTGCCCTTTTATAAAGAACGACGTGCCCACCGTGTACGGCCGCTACTGCCAACAGTATGTACCGCCAATGTGCACTGTTAAGCACTATTAATTTTTCATGAGAAAAAAATTACTAATATATATTTTTTTGTTCCCTAATAGTCTATATCTTCCAAGGAGAATTTGTCGAATGTTATTGAAAGGCAGTCAGTGGTGCTGTTGGCTTGCGAGGAAACGTACCGTGACACGGTGGGCCTTATTGGGGTGGTGGTGGACACGAATGCTGTATTTAAAAAGCTCGGCGTATCTACAAATACTTTTTCTACTCGATAGTAGTACCTCGGTAGCTCACTTTTAACAATAGTGCATGCTCGCTTACAAGGATGACACTCATGAGTTTTCGCTATCGTAAAAAAAAAAGAAAAAAAATATTATGTAAAGTATCCAGAGAGAAATCTGTCTTATTAAATTATAAGTATCGTAGACAATATTTGTGAACAATGTAAACTCGTGAGTGAAATTTGCACGAATGAAAGTTGCTGCAATCGTAACGTCGATATGTCAGACGTACTTCAATTTTTTCCTGCTCCCTTCTGGCATGTGGACATATTCTGTAATAATTATATAGCATCCAGAGATGCGTGCTCGTACGGTGCGAGCATGGATCAAGCAGAGAAAGAAAATCAGGTAAAGATAAGGAAACAAGAATGTAAAAGATGAATATGAAAAAGGAAAATATTGTGATTGACTTTTGATAAAATGTAATGTCATGTGGCACCATCTCGTGAGATTACATTTAATATGTCGATTCTCCGGGTTAGTCTGGTTTATCTTATTGCCAGTATTTGTACGTGTGTTCGAATATTCGTTGCTAGCCAGTAGATACGTTTAAAGTTGCATGTCGAATTCGAATTATTTCTCTAGGCTATGAAGCACGACACGTGAGATGCCATTGTACAATATTTATCAGACTGATTTATGGGTGCAATTTGGTTGGGATTTTTTATGGGTCCTTTGTATGAATCCTTTGTATGAATCATTTGGGTATATCTAAGAGCGCGGTACTCTTTTTGTAATGTTTTACTTAACTTAATGGCTCTCGCGTATCGTGATACTTGCACGTTTCGCATGTTTTACATGTCTGAAAGAATTTTTATTACAATACTTATTTTTCTTCTGATTTTTCACTTGGCTCTTCTTCGTGGATCTTCAATATACGCGCTACAGTAATACTAAGAGACCAGTAATTGAGAAAGTTGATTCTGCAGTTGAAAGGTTGTTGGAATTTTGTATTGTCGCCACTGAGGAGAGCTTTGACAAAATATATCTTGCTCGTAGCGACTGGTATGTTTTTACCTGATTGTCTAGCTGCTACTTTTATCGTCAGAATGTTTTGAGCGGATTTTTGTAAATTCTCACGATCGTCACCGATTACTTTGAAGGTTCTATTAACTGTAAATTACATATATACGATTCGCGAATATAATATTAAAATTTTGGAGAAAAAAAAAAGAAGTGCGAACCTTACATGAATCCGCGTATCGTTCTCAAAATGCATGTGCACGTCGGCAAGTAACACGTAAAATAATGTTAATAGTGAGCTTATAATGGATTTAGAATTTTTGACAAATGAAAAAAGAGTGACACCGAAGGAAAAAAGAAATTCGAGGCACCAAGGTGTTTGCCAAGCGGTTTCCTTTTGATGCGGCCCGGTGACGGAGATGCAAGTCATTTCGATGGACAATAGAGAAAGAGAAAGAAGAAAAAAGAACGTAATGCAAACCAAAAAAAAAATATATCCAGTCGAAAATCTTTAATCTCGAAAAAGACCAAATAATACGGCAAGAAAATTTTGCATTCAATTTACATATAAATTTTCCTCCTGTGTCTGCTAAATCAATTGAATCTCGGTCGCCGCGCCTTATGATCTATAACGGTTGGCGATAATGGAAAAAAGAGAAAGAAAAAAAAAACGAAAAAATATATCGCGTTTATCCTTACATGAATTCTTCACGTATAACCATAACCACGGTTGTAACGATGAGATATTTTTGAGACTCAATTCTTGTTCTTGTTTCTCATCGCGTTTCCGTACTTGACGAATCGTCGAAATTGCTCGTGTGAGATAAGCATATTATATCCGTACAGGAATTTCTCTCAGTCCGAACAAGATCCACTGACGTATACGTATGAAGGAAGCAACAAAATTCTCTTTGTTCCTCTCACTTTCTTTTTCGTTCTTGTTCTCTTCCTTTCCTTTCTCCTTCTCTTCTAAAGATCGTATCGTATCGTTACTGGAAATTGTACGATTGTGTTTTGCACCGTGGGCACTGATGACACGACTCGTATTAACGCATTATAATTGCCAATGTGAACGCGGACTAAGAAATAAGTCCGCATTGACATTTGACAATCATGAACGATTTGGTGTGGGCTGACCTTAATGTATAGAGTACAGATACCGGAAAAAAAAGAAAAGACAAAAATTTTTTTTATACCAATCACGTCCAACCATTGGTGGCTGAGCTTGAGCAAAAATCATACGCAATTAGACCGATGAGTAACAAATCTCCTCTGTTCTATATATACGACCTAAGAAATTAAAAAGCTCTCTCTTTGACATAGTGCACCGATAATACTGATAGCACTGATAACTTTGCCTCCTGGATTTTTAACACGACCGGAAGTCTACTGGCATCCATTTTTATGGGACTTCCGCAGTGAATCCGTACTGATGCTTCCAAGCTACACAGTAGTACTATGTAACAGGGAGAGAGCAGATAGCTTTGAGATAAACAGTAAATACATATGGGAATTTAAAAGAATTTTTAAATTGGGTCGGATGACATTTTGAAAAAAAAAAAATGTAAAAGAATCAAGCACGGTGACGAGGAGGTTTTTATACTTGCGTATATTCGTTGCTACAGCACGGCGTGTACTTTAGATAAATGACAATTTACAAAAAAAAAAGAACAATTTACGATCGATCGTTTTTGTGCTTTATTGGGTTTTTATAATAGTCGGGATTAACTGTTTTGATGGGAAAAACGAATTTTTTTATCATCATATTTAATACACGCTTCGCGTTATAACTCGGCTTGAAGTGTTTTGGTCATGTTGCTTTTGAAACGACCGATCGTTCAATTCTCTATACTATACGCAATTACAAAGAGAACTTTTAATAATGTTTGAAACCTTTATTTATTGGATATTTGCAGAAATTTGTGGTTTGCTGAATCTTGTCACGACTTTTTGAATGTGTGGAACTTGATATATATATATATATAAAGATTTAAACAAACAAAAAATACATAACAATCATATATATGTAAATATAGAGAGATATACATATATATTGTTTATATATATACATATAATCTCATTGTACCACTGTACTCATTGTATAAATTACACATTCACCGCTCGATACACGATTTCTCAAACGATCTTTTATTTACGTTTTTTATAACTCAAATTTTTTTTCTCTTTTTCCCTACCCATTAACAGTTCTCTTTTTCTTTCTGATATTCATGCGCTTTATCGAATTTTTAAGATAATTTGCCCACGTGGATTGTTAATTTATTCTCATGATCATTGATGAATTTCTAGAAGAAAGATGCATTCCAGATAACTCAGTTGTGTTGAAAGAAAAATTTTTTTCGTTATCTTTTGTCTTTCTTTTATCTTTGTTCCGAAAGTTCGAACGGTACCGTGCCCTTTCTCACAACCGGCTTTTATTATTCCTTCTGTTGGCCTTCTTATCTCATAATTCTTTTCACCACGGCTGTATCCGAGAGTACGCTGACTCCTTGTCCAATTTATTATTTTTTGTTAGTTCCCATAAAAAAAAATCTTTAGCATTACGACCGAATCTTAAAGAGAAAAAAAAAAGTTACTCCATTAGTTTCCCTGTTTGACAATAAATTTTTACGTATTCAACTTTTACTTAAAACGCGCGTAACTTCAACAACTCTCGGCTCCAGCCTTTAGTCGAATGTACTTGGCTTTATACCTTGATTGTGTAACGCTATTTGCTTTGAGATCGGTTTCGTATTATATCTTAGTTTTAGAAGTAAAAGGTAGGTCAGTCACGCGCGAGTTTTCGTCTGAGAATAGTTTCAAAGATTTAGTATATGAAACAGAAAGAAAACAAAGAGTAATTTTCTTGTTTGGTCCGATCATAAATTTGCAAACCGTTGGTATCGTGGAAAAATTTTTATGGGGGAAAAGAAAAATAAAATTTAATTCACGTATTAGAATCGTAATCGTAATTTAGCGAAATTCTTCAACGCGAATATCCCTGTGTTTTTTTAATCGATTCAAATTTTCGCGGTTTCCCGTTCCGCTGGGCTTTTTTTTTTTAAACTTATCCGTTTCTTTTCTTCCTCGCTTTCTAAACTGTCCTCAGGCGTGACTCGTGCCGATTGCGTTCGCGTGCGTTGCGTTCCGCTCTGAAGTTGGTAAGATTGTACGAGTTAAGCAAACTAAAAAAGACGTTGGCACTTAAAAACATAAAAAGAATCAAAACGATCGCGCAAAGGGAACAAGAAGCACGCGAACGCATCGAAATACTTTTTTCAACATGAAAGTCCGACTCGTGCCATTCTTAATAAATAGAATAATAAAGACGAAATATTTAAAAAAAAACAAAATAGTACACCGGCACGAGTACGGGCTCTCTTTCATTGGTTTCCATTTTTTTTCCTTTTTTTTTCTTTTTCTTTTCACCGTTACCTAGTGACTAACATTGTTTGAGCTTCAATTAGTATCTTGATTAAAGAAAAGAAAAAAGAAAAAAAAATCAAAACGGTGTATGTCATGTGTAAGATATACTTGGGTGTGGGAGTACCATTGTGAATACACGAACCAGCTTATTTCTGCCATCACTTTGTATCTTGTGCAATTGTACTTGTTACGCGTACAGCGAGTTATGATACAATAAAAATATTGTTCTTGTACTGCAACTGTATTCAGAGGTGTGAATAAGTGTCCGGTAGAGAATAGATTGGCTCGTGTATCGTTGCACGAATCGGTTTACGAGTTGGCTCAATACCAAGAGAGACTATGGAATAATGCTAAGCATAGTTATTTAAAAATAATTTGTCTTCTTTTTTTTTGGAATGTAACACGTGCTGAAAATGAGAGCCATATGTGTAAACGTGCTAACTCGCAAGTCGAGTCGTCAGTCCTGGACTGTGGTACCGTGTACCGTTGGCTTAGATCGACTTTTTCAATTATCTCAAAGACGAAAGATGCTACTGTGTATCTGGCTTGTGTTACAGCATACCCCGTGGCACCTCATCCACCAACTGGCTTTGTCCCAGCACCAGCTCAGCCAGCAACCTACGGTGGTGAGTAGCTCAAAGAATTCGACAATTTATAAATTGACTACTCATGAACAGTTAGTGCAAAGTTCTGCGCTAGTCGTTGATGTGAACCGTTGAAAAATTGTTTTCACCTTTTTAGTTGCAGGGGCCGCGCCTTATGGAGTATTTCCAAATCAACCGCAGCTCTATGCAGCACAAGGACCACCGCCGCCTACGTATGATCAAACGTTGACCCATCCCATGGTAAGAGTTTTTGGAAATGTTTTAATCGTCTTTAGGATTGATAAAATTATTTTTCACTTAATAATATTTCATCTTGCCTTTAGATGTATCAACCGATGTACGGTCAGGGTTACCCTGGAGGATATTTGGCTGGTTATCCTACGGCCTATGGTCCATTGCAGTATTATCCTCCTCTCGCAGCCGCTGCAGCTTACTACCCTGCAGCTGCGATGCAACCGGCGCCAGTTAGGCCCACGCTCATGGTTCCTGTAAGATCTAGAATTTTTAGGAAGTAAAGGACAGCAGGAACCTGCATAATTAAATAGAAATTGATATATTTTCTTTTTTTTCTTTTGATTTTGCAGAATGGCTTCGATGGGTCTCGCTTTGATGGTATCTCGCAGCAGGTATTACCACCACCGCCTCCTGGTGTGGCAGCAAACGCAGCACAATTAGCCGCAATGGCGGGTCACACTGTCGCCCTGTCGCAAAAGAAAGGATCGTTCCTTGGAGGAGGAACAGAGGGTGGTTACACTTTTTGGTAAAGTATCCTGGAGACGAAGGAGGTGACGTAACGAAGAGTAAGAGAAAAAGATAATGAAAACCAGCAAAAAAAAATGAAGAGATGAGTGACGAAGCCCCCGAAGGAAGTCCTTGCGAGCTAGAGAAGAAGAGATACAAAGAAGATAGCGTTAAAGATATCCAAGATAGAAAGGATTGTTTGTATCGAATTTACATGAACGAGATCTAGGGTCATATATCATGCAACCAGGAAGCCATTAGTTAATCAATGACATGCACTCCTGGCGAGTGTTCTATACATCGACTGCTGGCTGCTTTGTTTCTTTTGACGGTGAAGTCCAGTTGAGAATACATTAAAAAATGATTTTTCATCAGGCATTCACTAGGTCCTATTATACTCGTTCACGTAGATCCATGTAAAAAAAAAGTGTGTCTCAAAGTCTTTGTCAAAGCGTGACTTGTTTCTTCTCTTTCGCACCAATGAGTAAAAGAGACGACTGTCCCGGGCTCCTTTAAAGGAGTGAACATCGACCCTACGACTATATTCGCTTTAGAATAACTCCCGGAGTCACCGAGGATGCTGACGCGCTCTTCAACGTCAACAGCGAATATATGGTGTATCCGCGTTAGTGATCTCTGGGAATAAAACAGAAAAAAAAGGAAAAAAAAATATTAATAAAAATAAAAGAAAAAGGAACACAAGAAGATAGATTTATTAGCGATGATCGATTGCGCCGCCCACGTCTATGGGAATAATTTTTCAATAAGGAACAACGAGTCGGCAATTATCTCCGCGGCGTCGGTGCCAAAAGAATCTCAAAGAGATCAGGAAGCGAACTAACGGAAGCTACAACAAATTGATACAAGCAAGAGAATAAGAAACTCTCTCACACGTAATCCGTTCGACGCAGGAAGGAATATAACAAATAACGCATTTTCTCAATCCAATACAAAATTCTTATTCAGTAGAAGAGTTCCAGTATGCGAGACCCCCGATATCATCCAGGAAACAAAGGCAAGGGTTGTTTTTGAGTGCGACTTTTTTTTTAAGAAAAGAAAACAGACTAGCTAGGTTGGCTAACAAAGGTATTATTTAATTGCGCGATGCCTGCCCGCGACGCTCAAGCTTCTCGTTCAGACTAAATTAAAGTTTTACCAACCCGGATAACGTTACTCTCTCATCTGTCTGTATCCAGTTGTATATTTGTCTCAAGTCTGAAGACGCGTATGCTTCTTCCTCTGCCGCTGTGATGGTAAGGGTACAGTAAGGGAAAGTGAATTGGGGTAAATGCAATGTTAAAATCGGTATGGCCGAAAGGGGTACCGTCATCCAGGCTGGGATTCGCTGAAAAAACGAATGGTTGTTTCACCTTTTAAAGTACAAATCGATACGCATATAGTGGATAAAAGGGAGGAGCTTTCGTTATGTCGCGGGCAATCATCGCTATCAGCCATATTAGGCGATTTGTATACCGTTGAACGTTGTCGCGAGGAAGGGACAAGGATTTGACTGGTTAGTTATATCAAGACACCTCGTATGAGTGATTATGCATAAGAGTTGAATTAATTATTATTAATAATACGATATACGCAGCTCCTCGTATCTGCTAGAAAAATCCTTGTACCGTTCAACGGCCATGATACGTAGTGTAGTTAACGTCGTGGGTCTGCCGAGAGGATTCTCAATGGAGTTCCAATCGTTAGGCGCACCGTAAATATGATATTAATTAAGCAATGAAGAAAAAACTAATTTACAATCGACGATAGCCTAGAGTAGGACCAACAGGCGTGATTCTGTATTACCTATTATTGGTCTTTTTTTAGAGAGAGAGTGAGAGAGAGAGTGGGTGAAAAAGATAAAGAGAGAGATAGAGCTAGAAAAGAGAAGCGGCTCGATAAGATCAACTCACCGGACTCGATTAAATGACCTCACAAAGGAATGAAAATAGAACAATAATCTCTTAAATATATAACGAACAAAGATATATTACCAATTGCAAGTTGGAAATTGAAAACCCAATCAGCATATATACACAATATGTGAATATTCATTTCTCGGTAGCTTTAGAAGTCAATATAGTCTGGTGAGCTTGTTCATCTCGATGCCATATTTGTACGTTCTCTTTTGTACTGTTGTTTTCCTTCTATTTTTTTTATATCCGACATACCTGATTAATTCTACCAGAACGTTGAAGTTTATGTTCTACGTTATTTTATGCGTTTTTATTTTTCACACATAGAACACACCACTCACACTATACTAAATCTAGTCCGAAGAGTCTGACCGACCAGAAATGTGAAACCTTTTTATGAATGACTTCAACTTTCGTTCGATGAATGAATGCTTTGCGTTCGTCATTATTTATTGATCCTGTCCCTTCTTTGTTTCATCGCTCCTATTATTCTTCTTCTCACTCTTCTTTATCAGCGTCCTCGTCATTGTCTCTTTCTATGTCTACTTCGACTTATACTTGTTTTACATGAGAACCGTAGGTAATTGCGCTTTAGATAAAATAATTTCAAAGTCCGATCGTAGTATGAAGCTATTTTGTGATTTAGTCTCCCTAAATCTACCCACCTTGTAACCACTCAACACCTGCTACTATCATTATCAAGAGAATTGAGAAAGAGAGTCAAAGAAGTCATGCTGCTCCGTGAGAAAGAAAATCACATCTACAGTCTATGAAGACAATTGGATCAAGCATAGATGAGAAGAAAAAGTGAGGGAAACATATGATAAGAAAATGTGATGTCTTTTTGAATTTGGAACATATATATACATATATATGAGTGTATTTATCTACATGCATATATACGTATATCAGACTAATGTAGAAGAAGCTCCTTTGAAGAAGGCACAGTACGAATGGAAGGCCTGGACCATGCCGGACGGGCCTGAAATTATGCATTGATAAAGTATATTATGTTGATATTTATATTAAATTATTACTATTAATTAATAATTATTAATTTAACGATGAGGAACAAAGGGACAAAAGGAGAGGGAAACGGAGGAGCGACGTGGAAATTCAATTGTCAGACGATATTAAATAAATGAAAGAAAACAAAAAATTGTACCAATTAACTCGCGACGGATCTGTTATTATTTTGTCGAGGACAGAAATCGCGCGATGCATATATTGAGAGGCCGATTATCATCTAACGTATAAGCGAAGAGGGAGAATTGCGGATGGAGATTTTATATATATATCATGGAAAAAGCGTGCAATAAACATAAAGTCTATTGTAACAATAAAAGTAACGATTAATGAATTGCAAACGGTGCATTTGTTTATTAACGTTAGAAAACAAGTAAGCAAGAGCGGGAGAGCCTGCGTGCGAACAAGAGAGGGAGAGAGAGTATGGGAGAAAATGCGATAAGTAATGCAAAATCTGCCGGTCCTCGACCGGAATGTACTAGTAAATAAACATCATGACCACGCACTTGTCTATGCGTAAAATTAAATTTTTTATTTTCAGCGTTCGATTATGCTCTGTTACAATTGTCCATTCTGAGAAAGTGGATGGAGAATGACGGCGTATCATTGTTTTTCGTATAAAAATTCTTTGTCTTTCAAAGTTGGTTGGATCATTGTAATTTGCATTTAAAGGTATAGTATCATACAATATTATGAACAATCTTTACACATTAGACTTTAAACATTCTAAAGACTGTGTGGCCAGGGGCTCTTCAAAATATATTTGCTAACTGAAACGATAACAGATTTTTGTCTTTGCTATTCAATATATGTTATCTATATGGATGATCTCATTGATCAAATCGTTTACTAGCTAATACTTTTTTCATAGTCTTCTCTAAAGAAGGTAATAAGTCACAGTATGTATTAACACACTTAGTTGCACATTTTTCAAATTGTTCACTAAACTTGTTCACTTCATCTTGTGTGGGATTTGGACCCATCTCTGTACGGATATTATCATTACATTCCATAACACAACGTTGTAATCGGTTTTGTACTCTTTCAAGCTCTCCATGAACATATTGTTGTGCCTTGTTTAATGTTGTACTACATTGTTCTATGCAACTGTGTACGCTTTGTACACTTTGCGTTTCATTACTGCAGCACTTTGCCGCACACAAATGCATTTCACCCTGAAACAACAGGATCATCAATATGACAAAGTAAAAGAACATCGTGCAAGATCAAGTCATAGTTAAAGTAACGAGTACAAAAAATTACAAAATCTTTAATAACTTATAAAAATTACATAATAAATTCCATAAAATATTTAGAAAATCAGTATACCACTTTTTCGTCCGAGTATAGACGTACCATAAAAATTAAAAATAGTTATACAATAACACTTTACACTAAAACAATAGTCTATATGAAAAGTGAACATCAGTATATACAAGATACATTTTACAGACCTGCATCTTCCTAAGATAAGTCCTGTCAATCTCGTCAATCATTTTAGTCATGGTGTCCTCAATCCTCTTTCTTTGTTGTTCAACCATTTTTCTGGTATTGATTCAAAACTCAAGTAAAAATAACGAAATTATATACCACGCCGGTATCAGTTCCAGCAAATTAAGGTCCACTCTGGTCTACGTTAGGTTGGGCACAGGAAGTCCTCCAATGATCATTTCAAGGGCTATGAATTAATATCTACCCCAGTGACATCTGTTGTCTTTGCCCGATACCTCTTCTGCCGCATAACCGTGCATAAAGCCTGCGCAAGCGTGTTGATCCGGAGCATGAAACGCGCAAGCGTTCACCGGAGAATGCGGTCCACAGGGTAGTCGAGTATTCCGGTAGTGTTCTTCGTCACTTGACCGGCCATGATGTTGAGCGCCGTATCGAAGGCAGCCGTCGGGGCCCTCCGGGCCGTCAAACCCGCCCTCCTACAAACCGAAGCTGCAAAAGTCACTGGAGTCCTCGCAGTGAACAGTGAGTATTGAAAAATCAGTGTGACAATAACGAAAATCTATAGTGTACCTCTCAGAGAAACGATATTTCTCGAGGACGTGCCCTCCTATGTCTTCTTACCTCGCGTACACGGCCCCTGGGAGCCATTGAGTGAAAAATTCATTTTTTACAAGAAGATAGTCATCTCATGCTTCTCGCGAGATTTGGAAAAATTTCAACGACATCTGTAGTACCATATATCATCTTTTATTGATTCCACTTGCGCTCCTCCTCTCGGATATTATATAATCTGTTTTATTCGGATGAATCGTTCTCAAGCAACGTCCGACCAACATGGCGGCATTGGGGTCACTCTTTGCCAACTTGTACGTAAAGATTCCGAAACGTTTTTATATTATAATATCATAGTCTGGTGGAAAGTCATAATTTTTTTAACTCATTCCTTGACTGGTTATATTTACAGAGATTTTGGTGTCAAAGCATTGTACAATTATCGATTTACGAATCACTAATCTGCGAAATAATCGATTACGCTGTCTGCTAGATTTTCCACGTTTTAAGACTGATACCTTCTTCTTGTATTTTCAAATTGAATCTTTTGCGATTATTATCTTCATGCTGATGACACGCGATGTCTTCTTTGAGGATCATTACTGATCCTCTTTGAAGAAAATAATTTTTTCAAGATATTATGTAACTGCTCTCACACGTCCATTACCTAATACTATCCTGATTTTTTATTAGGATGTATCACACGAGATTTTGTTGAATGCTTATTGTTTAGCTATTCTGTTACAGTATTAATTAACGAACACTTATTAGTCATGTCCTCTGTAACATTCATTTTCTAATATTTGGTAAATATCTTGTGTATGATAATTTCCTTATTGTTAATTAAATCAATAAACAACTGTATATAACCATCCTTTTTCAGGCCGTGATTATGCCAAGGCTGCAGCTGGAAAGACTGGTGCTCATGGAAAGGTCGTGGCCGTCATTGGTGCCGTCGTCGATGTCCAGTTCGACGATGAGCTACCACCAATTCTTAATGCCCTGGAAGTTCAAAACCGTAGCCCCAGGCTAGTTCTTGAAGTAGCCCAGCACTTGGGAGAGAACACAGTGCGCACCATTGCTATGGATGGTACGATTATTTTTTAACAAATAAACTCAAAGGTCCTCACAATGTAATTACCAATTTTCTCATTTCCAGGTACTGAGGGTCTTGTCCGTGGTCAATCTGTTCTTGACTCTGGATTTCCCATCCGTATCCCAGTCGGTGCTGAAACCCTTGGACGTATCATTAACGTCATTGGTGAACCCATCGACGAACGTGGTCCCATCCCCACTGATAAGCTTGCCCCCATTCACGCTGATGCCCCTGAATTTGTGGAGATGTCTGTCGAGCAAGAGATTCTCGTTACTGGAATCAAGGTCGTAGACCTGTTGGCTCCCTATGCCAAAGGAGGAAAGATCGGTCAGTCTCCATTCCTTAAAATTATATCGAACATCCATATAATTACAAAGATTTAATACGTTGTGCTTGAATTTTGTTCCTTAGGTCTGTTCGGTGGTGCTGGTGTAGGCAAAACCGTACTTATCATGGAGCTGATTAACAACGTCGCTAAGGCCCATGGTGGTTACTCCGTGTTCGCTGGTGTCGGAGAGCGTACCCGTGAGGGTAACGATCTCTATCACGAGATGATTGAGTCTGGTGTAATTTCTCTGAAGGACAAGACTTCTAAGGTAGCCCTTGTCTACGGTCAGATGAACGAGCCTCCTGGTGCACGTGCCCGTGTCGCTCTCACTGGACTTACCGTCGCCGAGTACTTCCGTGACCAGGAAGGACAGGATGTACTGCTCTTCATCGACAACATCTTCAGGTTCACCCAGGCTGGTTCAGAGGTCAGTTCATCCATCTAAATAATATATTAAGAACCATGAAATTTTATTGATAGTACTTAATATTTTTTATTTTATTTTCTAGGTATCTGCTTTGTTGGGTCGTATCCCATCCGCCGTAGGTTACCAACCTACCTTGGCCACTGACATGGGTACTATGCAGGAACGTATTACCACCACGAAGAAGGGTTCCATCACGTCTGTCCAGGCTATCTACGTGCCTGCTGACGATTTGACTGATCCTGCTCCTGCCACTACCTTCGCTCACTTGGATGCCACCACCGTATTGTCTCGTGCCATTGCCGAGCTTGGTAAGTACAATATTTATCAAAATAGCATATACCGCGTTTAATCGTTACAAATATATAAAAATCAATTAAACATCAATCATCAATCAGGTATCTACCCCGCTGTTGACCCCCTGGATTCTACCTCTCGTATCATGGACCCGAACATCATCGGTACCGAGCATTATAACATTGCTCGCGGTGTCCAGAAAATCCTCCAGGACTACAAATCCCTCCAGGATATCATTGCCATCTTGGGTATGGACGAGTTGTCTGAAGAAGACAAGCTCACCGTCGCCCGTGCCCGTAAAATCCAGAGGTTCCTGTCTCAGCCATTCCAGGTATGCAAACACATGAACCCTACTTCATAGATATTAATCATCAAGTTCCTCTTTCGTAATTCTACACATATTTTTCCTATAATCAGGTCGCTGAGGTCTTCACTGGCCATGCTGGTAAGCTCGTACCCTTGGCTGAGACCATCAAGGGATTCCAGAAGATCCTTGGTGGAGAGCTCGATCATCTCCCCGAAGTAGCTTTTTACATGGTTGGACCCATCGAGGAGGTCGCTACCAAGGCCGAATCTCTGGCCAAACAATAAATCGAAACACAGTCATCGTAAACCTCGATAATAATTCTCGTTAGGACGATCTTCCGGCTAATCGATCGTTGATCTCGTCCTCGTGTATTAAGGACCTCTGGTGTCTCCTCTTGAGGATTTGCCATTTCGTCTTTAAAAACTATTTTTTTTTTTTTTTCGTAGCTGCATTACCGAGAACGGACGATCGAGGCGTTGGATGATCGTATGTTAATTATTTCTTTCTTTTTCCATTGAAGAAAAACAATATTCATACAAATACACCTCAGAGATGCATTCACCATTCAGTCGATATCAAACGCCATCAGTTTACGCCGGATCGGATGACAACAATACAACATAGGGCGCTTCGATGCATCAGGATTTAACGTAATCGTGTTACATCGATTAGGTTACCTTTTATCGTGTGGAGAATGGTTGCCACTCGTATGGTACCAACTCACCTGTTGTCATCGGCCATGGCTCGTAAGGCTTTACTATGAGCCACGTTATTAGCGATTAATGTACACTTCGCTGCCGTGTTGTATGTTAGTAACAAAAAATTAATAAAAATATACAAAAAATGGAGAAAGTCGTTTTTCTTTAGTCTGAGGAATGTTTATGGAAGATCTTTGAGAAGTATGTATGTACTAATGAGGCCAAAGAATTTCTATTATTATGAAAGTATAGAAAATATTTATTTATCTTTTACTTATAATCAATTTATCATAGGTTTCTTTAGGTTGTATAAGTTTGTCAAAGCCTGAAAGAACATTATATTATTATCATTTGTTATAGAGTTTCTTATATTGATGATTTTATTAAACTCACGCGCCAATTATCTATTGTCAATGTCATTACGTTTTGGACAGTACTATTTTCTTGTTTCGTCTGTGCTCTCATCTCTTTGGTTGATGATGAAACTACCAGCCTGTCGTTATTATCTGAAAAGTGAGCCTTGGTGAAAATATTTAAAAAGACCATTGAATAATAATTACCTCTTGATAACTTCACACGACCATCCCTTACAAGAAATGATACGTGTAGCATATTTTCCACAGTCTTCCCAAAGTCAGTTGGATTTATTATTAATTTGTAAAAGTCAATAGGTTTTAGAGTTCGTTTACACTCTGTATATATAAATTTTTTAATTTTTTCAACTGTATTTTCTACACTCTCTTCCTCAGTTTTTTCTAATTCAACTATTTTTTGTGGTCTCTTTGTTAAGGCCTCAGCATCTTTTGTAATCTTTTTTCTTACTGTTACTTTCTTTTCTACGGGTTCAAGACCTCCTGTGTGAAAAATGAATCAATTGTCATGGGTCCTGGGACTTTATAGCACAAAGAAAGTTAAACAAACCTAAAAGAGTCCGATATGTTGGTACTCTTCTAAAATATTTTACAGCATCATCTTCAAAAACTGACCAGACATTACTACTGTCAATACTCTCGGAAGTAAGATCAATGTATTCTTTCTGAAATATCAATTGAAATACATTGTAAAACCATGCTCAATTTGCTATTTGGATAAGGATACTTACAAGTTTATCACAATACTCAAGGAAGTTATATGTAACCTCTGTTGTTATCGAAGTTATACAATGCTTCAAAATCTGTGAAGAGGCCTGCATCAATTCTGAGTCTAGGACAACTTCTTCCTGATTAAGTACTAAAATAATTTAAAAAATATACAAGTAACAATGAGTAACAATATGACTCATAATACATAATGCTAAACTACCATACTTTTTTCATCTAACGATGTATCCAAATTAAGACTGTCCACATCTTTCATAATATCTTCTAAAGTATTAAGTGTATTAGTGCTGGCTGATTCTTCTGCAAGGAAAACAGATAATGTAAAGTTGAAACTATTAGCAGGTTCAGTAGCCAAGAAGACCTTACCAAGATACTGTGTTGTAGTTAAACGTGATCTCAAGTATTCCCGACGTTCTTGAGTGGTCCTATTAGCAAGGGACTCCGTGCTATCATTACGATTTGACATTATTCTTTAAGTTGTTTAATCGCATTTAATCCAATACGATGCTGAAGTATAGATGTGTGGTATAGATCATACAGATAGCTTAAAAATTACCGTTAAAAAAGTTCGTACTTAAGTATAACGTTTTAAGAAATAAGTTTTTCTTCAATAAAAAACCTCAAATCAATATATTAATATTAAAAAATAACCCTATAGCAAAGCTATAAAAATGAATTGTTTATAATAGGTCTCTTTTTACGGTATGTATAATTATTTCTCGTAGTAAGTTGATGACGTATTATTCAAACAGCGCCACGTACTACAAAGTGGGGAACTTACTAGTGTCCAACCGCCTGAGCGTACGCAAGCAAGAACGAGTTTCAACATGTTTCAGTTTGGTACGGTCTGGTAGATACTCTTGGGTGTGTGTTATCGCGGCATCTCGTTTTACGAAGTAACTATTCGGAATCGCTAAGATTTCGTTTAAAAAATAATCATTGCCCCAGTCTTTATATCTACAATAACTGTAGATATTGAGAAACTGATTAGACTGATTTTTCCTGAAAGAAAGTATTGTAGTAACCTGGGGCGGTAAGCAGTGACGTGATAGGCGGGAACGCAGTGAAGGGACTACGTGTGATTGTGTGTAGAGTGGAATTCAGTGGAATTCAGCCTACGCTACTGGTGTACGTGAAAGACGGTATCTTGTGTGCGCATACGTTTCCCCTGAGGCATCTACGCTGCTGCACTAACGTACGAGGATAGCCAGAGTACGGTGGACCTTGAATTCAGTTGGTTCTTTTTAATCTCTTACAGCGGCGTCCGGTCAGCTATAAAATAAAAATGAGTGTGGCCAATATGAACCTACCGACCGGTATGTACAATTAATGAATTTCCTGTTATTTTCTATTTTGGTATTGAGTGAAAATAGTGTTAATTGACTTATTGTTGGTTTTAGGTCCGCTTCGTTTGGGCTGGAAAAGAAAGGCGTCAGACGATGGTAATTATTTCATTGTTCATACTGAATTATTTTTTGTTACTGAGACTGCATGTCTCTAGAACCGATTAAAGACACTAAAAATGTTGTGCATAGACTGCAATGTGCTCTTAGAAAATAGTTATTTTCTTTTGTTAAATATATGGCGCTGCTAGATGATATACATTTTATTTGCAGAGGATGAGACAGTGGATTTACAATCAAAACAGGCAAAGTACTCATGGTACGTGACTCTAGAGAGTGAATCACCTCAACCAACTGATGAGGATAATGAGTCAATATATAGTTTCCAGGAAAAAGAAACTGGTATGTTTCTACATCTTTTACTTTGGGTAATATGTATTTAAAGTTACATATTAAATGATGTGTTTGTATCTATATAACAGACAGTGCCAAAGATACCTCAGACACTTCGACGCATACCTGGGTCAGCAGTAGTGAACATGGGGATGTGTCTGTGCACTTAGAGTACGAAGTGGACTCTCTGTCAGAGGATGCAAATCCTTTTGCACAGGACACATCATCTTCCGATCCTGAGGTCAGTCGAGCCTCCCCAGGAACAACACCTATCGATTAAACCATTTCTGATAAACTTGAATCGTTGAACAGGACATTATGGCGATTGGTGTACTAACTGCAATCTGTGATACGGATTTGGGTCTAGCTGCTGACAGCGAAGATTCTCGTAGTTCCATCGACAGTGAAATTGGTCGAGCTGACTACTGGACTTGCGTACAGTGCAACGCGGACAACAACAACCCGTTGTTTCGCTATTGCGAGAAGTGTTATCAGGTACTGACAGTTCCCGAAAGATAGTTGCGGTTTCGTTTCTTTCGTCTGAGTTAAGTCACTGGCCAGCAGAACGAGCGTTCCGCGTCTAGTACAGTGAATATTATGGAATGGGAAAAAATCAATGATCTTTATACGTAACGAGCCTTGTACACGTGTATCAAGGATGAATACTTTATTAATCACTTGACGTTATTGAGTAACGACTTGTAGCGAAATCATAGAATCTAACGTACGTTCTGCTATAATTTCGTAGTTTCAACTACCGAGCCAAAGGAATCTCGAATGTTCAAACAACACTGGATCGTGGAATTCGTGCGCATACGTGTAGGACCGTAGTGGATTAATTAGCGCAAACCTCAAGGATGGATACTCTGACTGACTTTTGCTAACAGACCTTTGACTTCCTAAAGAGAAAAGATTTAATATCGCTAATGGAGTGTCAAAGGCTGAAAAGCAAAAGTCTCGTTCCAAGTTCAGAAAAAAAAACATAGGCGACCAGTGGCAACGTCGAACGAAAGAATCCAGCCCGTAGACTTTCCTCGAGATTGCACAGTGTGGAACTAGCATTCCCATTGTTTGTGTTAACACTTGTGCAATCCTACAGACATGTTGGCTGTGTCGAAGGACCAAGAGATACCCTCGTTTCGCATTATGCCAAGGTTGTTATAAGGTGAGGAAGTGTCAATTCGATACAATGAACCGGACAAGAGATTTCATATAGTATCAGTAGTATTCAACGCCATTGGTATTGCGAACGTTGAAGTAACATTAAACAAAAAGGTTTTTTGCAAGCTTCTAAATTTTCCCTATTTATTTTCTTTTCACAGATACGTAAGAATTTCTTTCCACCAAGGCCAAAGAGAAAAAAACATCGGCCACGTCGTGACCTCTCCAAGAGTAGCAGGACCAGCTTGACGTCGAGGGAGGACTCCAAGGAGGAGCTAGCGAGTATGGACTCCGGACTAGGTTCCAGTCAAGAAACAAAATGTTCCCTATCACTGGAGCTTGATTTAGACAAGGTAACACGACCAAGCCAGAGCGAAACGCCTACATCGTCAGCCTCCTTGTCGTCGAAATCGGTAGACACCGTTGATAGTGGCTTTCCAAATATAAACTCGGTGTTCGGGTTGGATTTTACGTCGGGCGCGGATTTCTCGTCGGGTGACAGCGACAAGTTAACAAAGGAGACATCATCGTCATCCTTGTCAACCTCGTCAGCCTCGACCTCGACCTCCGATGCCGGGACTAAAGAGACTGTTCGGGAGAGCGCGCTCGAGGAAAACGTAAATGAACACGATACGGAATCCGGAATTGAGAGGTCCTCTTCGGCGAGCGACGGCGCTAAGGAGTTTGTTGCCATTGAAGATGCCGTTCAACCTATCCCAAGTCGCAAGAGAAAGCTGTCCAGTGTGTCGCGAGATGATACCGACACCGATGAGGTAGATTGTATATCGAAAATCAAGAAAAGAAAAAGCACTAGAGTAGAATCGGGCGCTGAGAGTAAACAGTGTCTCATTTGTACTGTCGCAATTAAAGATGGCGTCTTTGTTCACGGCAGTACATCGCATATATGCTGCTGTTATCGCTGTGCGGTAAAAGTTTGGCGCACCAATGGGCGCTGTCCGATTTGCAATCGTAGAGTAACAAATGTAATTAAAGCATTTTTTATGTAAACTTTAAATATTCGGATCGCCGCAACAGGAACGATAGGTACATTTTTTATAGAAATTTAACAACTATTGAATGGCTTATGTGTTGCAATTGATACATGGTGGATGAGTCTGATCCATTTATTAATGGTATGCATAGAGCATCGGTCGTTTAGTAGATTTCATCTTCATACAAACCACTGGTCCACCATCATCTGTTGTACAATAAAACGTCTTCCCCTTCTTTATGCTTTGACTCAACATGATCAAAAGCATTGTATGATCGCTTTTATGTGCCACTATGATATTTTCTTGTTCACATACAATTGACATTTAATGTCGAATCCTGTTTGAGATTCGCTCAGCTAGGCTAGGTCCTACAAATTGCAACAAGATAAATGCAACAGATTTATATTAGGAACGTGCAAGCTCGTTCGATTCTTGTCGAATGGACGTTTCGCATCATCCAATTTAGTATTTCGCCTTTTTCTCCGGATAGTAGTCGCACTGGATTACTAATTACTTGTCCTGGAGAAGAAACGGGTGGTATGATAATAAAATTCACGTATTCCAAATGCAATTAGCAATATGTGTGTTGTTGTATTTGCGTTTACGCGAGAGCGAGGAAGAATATAAATATAGAGAGCGAAGGAAATGTATATTTTTTTTAACAGTTGTCAAAATACGCTTGCTCATTATAGTCTACCGTAGTCCTACATAGTAAAGTTTGTTCATTCGGTGTTGCGAATTTTTCTGGCAATAAAATGCATTAATGTTGCATATAAACCCTGTACTAATTAACTTGTTAAGTTTCGTCGCAATTAATAGAACCAAAAGGGAGAATTAAACATGATAAATAACAGTATTCGTACAAGCGCAAGAAAACTTCGATGTGTTCCCTAGCTTAATTGACAGATAACGACTACAGAAATTAAGAATATCAGTTCAGTCCGTCGATGACTTGTACGTAATAAAAATCCGTGCCTTTTAAATCGTTAATGCGAGTAGTTAAAATTCTTCTAAATATCAAAATTCCAAGTATCAATTCTTGGAGAGACAAGATCGAAGCTCCCTATATCCTTGAATTCCGTCGTGTTAGGTCTCCCCCCATGAATATTCATGCGATTCAGACCCCATGACCCTTCTACCAATTTCTTTCACTGGTATTGTTTTCTTATTTGTAATTGCCACAATTAGCAGACTGCTGCTAACAATAGTCTCATTCCTCTTGGTTAGTTCGCGAAGTAAGTCGTCGGCAAGAAAGCAAAATTCCAATATATTTTAGGATTCTAACTCATCCTCTGTACGTTTCCACGTATATCACAGTATTGTAATTCGAATGGAGTAATTGTAAAGTGCTCTATCAGTTTATCGATGTTTTTTCGTTAAATCGGTTTCTTCAGTGACACGTACGTCCTCTTTATCCTCTTTTTTGCAACTAGCTATAAAAAAAAACACCACCGATACCAGAAACATAGTTTTCTTATCGTGGGGTCATCATTAGTTTTCTTTAAATAGAAAATTACATATACACTGCATTCAAGAATCTCTCGCCTACTTTTCTTTCTCATCCGCATAACTGTCCTTCGTTGTGCAAAAACAGAAAGTTACAAGTTAAATCCAGAAGATCATGCCGGTGAGTACAGTACGTCTGGTAAATGTATTTTATGCAATGTCCATTTGAATAGTCTCAATTGGGTTTTTGGGAGTCAAGGCTGCCAAACGGTTTATCATCGTTGACATAACACAGCTTTATCGTTCACCGTATACAGTATACGCACACACGTAGATGAATGTGTATATAGCTTGTCTGAATGGGATGATTAACAACCCGGATTACGTGCACAGACCCGATAGATTATTGTGAGTTATATTATTTCCCTCTCCTATTCATGTTGCATATTAATACTCCAACTGAGTAATCATACCGAGTTAGTGAATATCAAAGATCAAAGAGAGCTTCTAAATATTTTCTTTACTGTCATAACAGTGCCACTGCTAGAAGAAGAAGGATCATTCTGTTCGTGGTTAGTAAAGAGAAAGAATACTTGACATGGCTACTGGAAAGAAGCTTATCAACTCTGTCGATACTGTTGTCGAGGAGACCCTGACCGGTCTGTGTCTCACATATCCTCAATTGGAATTTCATCCATCAAAAAGAGTAGTACTGGTACCCGATGTGAGTCTCTTGAATAATTATGCTTTATTACTTTTCAATGAACTGCAATGGAGACTAGAACTCTCCTGGTATGGTCATCAGTATGTCGTACCTGTCTTTTATGTTCCAGTGGAAAAATAGAAGCGGTAAAGTTGCTGTAGTAAGTGGCGGTGGCAGTGGACACGAACCATTTGCAGCAGGTCTTGTCTCGTTACAAAATATAATTTATGTTTTAAAGATTAATAAGGTATACAAAAAGTTAAAACTTTCATGATTACTATAGGATTCGTTGGTTCTGGTTTGCTCACTGCTTCTATAGCGGGTTCTGTATTTGCTGCACCGCCGTCTAATCATATTTTGCACGCACTGAAATGTGTGTCTACCAACAACAAAGGTAACAATCGATGTTCTTAATTGAAAGGCCTTCGCGGAAGGTGCGAGAGAAAATCATATATTGCTGTCTTATGGATTTCATCGTTGCAGCCGGTATACTCGTCATCGTTCCAAATTATACAGGCGATTGTTTGAACTTTGGTATAGCCATAGAAAAAGCCAGACAAGCTGGTCTGACGGTGGGTAGTCTCTTTTATTTATTTATTTCTTAAGTAAAAGAGAAAATCGTTTAATAATCTTGCTTGTGCTTCCTGAAAATCTTATCTGTCCACGTCCTTTTGCTTTTGATCAGGCGATATGTCCCGTTATGCCATTATTTAGGATGACGCGTGTTATAGGTAGCCGAATTAACTGTCGGCGAGGACTGCAGTATCCCGATAAGTGAACAAGGAAGAGCCGGCAAACGTGCTCTCATTGGTTTAATCTTTGTGAGCAAAATTGCTGGCGCACTTGCGGAGAGAGGACAATCCTTAGCAGATGTAACAACGAGTGCAGAAATAGTCGCCAGCAATATAGCAACATACGCTGTTGGATTATCTGCTTGTGCTTTGCCTGGTTGGTAAATTGGCATATTAATAATTCCCTGGTGAATTTCTGCATTCCGCTTTGTCGTACTGGTACGAGTTTGACTTTGCGCTTTTAGTAGCTTAGATTCAAATGGATCAAATTTCATTTAATACTGGTATTTTTGTAAATATAGAACGTCACAATTCCAATGATGACATTTTCGAATACAAACGTGACACTAAGAAACTGGGTCCAAGCGATTTAGAAAAGAGATACATTAGAGAAATAGAAATACGCTGGTACAAACTCGCATCAGTTCGACAACGAAGGTTCAATTATTGTTTCATAATTTGTCAAGGATTCTTCTTCGTTCACTAGGACAAACAACACTATACAACATTCCGGATGATGAGATAGAGATAGGACTTGGTGTTCACGCTGAGGCAGGCTATAAGCGTATAAAGCTAATGAGTGCAGCGGAAGTGACGTCGTTGATGCTAGAACAAATTGAGAGAACTTTGTCGCTGGTGAACGGTAATTCCGTTGCTGTTATTGTTAATAATTTCGGAGCGACTAGCCAGCTGGAACAGGGGATTATGGTTCGCGAAGTTGTCACACAGTTGAGTAAGTATTGTAAAACTCTTGGGTGCTACATGGCTTAAAAGAGTGTTGTATGTTTTGCACTGAAATTTATTACGTTCTGGTCACTCGTATCATGAAACATACTTTCATTTGTATGTTCCCAAGAATCAATTTATAGTTATACAGTCGACTCTTCGTATGATCGCGCGGATCGAGCGCCTCTATAGTCAGCGTCGACTGAAAAGTGTTGATACAAAAATATTGAAGAAAGAGAACAACTTCCGATTACTCTAATTATGTGGACTTTATGTTAAGCTCTTATGCCATCTAAATAAAGTTAATCGCTGAAGTTGAAGAGAGTTTATCAGAGGGGCATATTGGATTATCAATTTTAGTTACGAGTAGTTGTGAGCGATAAAGTAAAGCTGCTGTGGTAATGCACTAAAAGTAAAATAGTGCGTTAGGAATCGTTTGTAAAAACATTACGTATGCTTGTCCATAGAGTACAAGGGTATAAAACCGCTACGCGTATATGCTGGTGTACTGATGACATGCTTGGATAGTGCTGGAGTTCACATATCAATTTTAAAACTGCCGGAGCACTACAAAGACACTCTCATCAGCTGTCTGGATGAGAAAACAAGTGCACCAAGCTGGCCAGGATGTGCCTACAGCTTGCCCGCAGACATACCCAGAGAACCCTTCTACGAGGAAAAAAGGAAAAGAACCGTAAGAGTTGGCCGTGTACTTCACGAGCCGGAGGAGGCGCTTTTAAAAAAGTGTCTAATAAATGCTAGCACTGCTCTTATCGAACAAGAAAGTATCATAAATGATCTGGACAGTGGCTGTGGCGATGGCGATTGTGGCACTACACTGCGACACCTGGCTGATGGTAAACTTTTGAGTGGCTTCTAGTGTACCAGGATGACGGTAGTCAGTAAAGAAAACGAAAAAGAAATATCCTATTTTATATTTTTTAGGCATTCTTGCTTCTATAGACAGTCTACCTTTGTCGTACCCATCCTCGCTACTTAGTGAACTGTCAAATATTGCAGAGGAATGCATGGGTGGAACATCCGGAGCTATATATTGTCTAATGTTTACTACAGCAGCCACAGAACTTGCCCTTGCCAAGCAAGATGAATCCTGGATGCATTCCTGGGCTCATGCGTGGCGTGGTGGTTTGGAGGGTATAATGCGATACAGCAAGGCTCGTTTGGGTGACAGAACAATGGTTATTTTTTGAAGCTGTTTTCTATTGTTAAGAATGTATTATAGATATAACGTACACATAACTTTTTGGTCATTCAGTTGGATGCTTTGGATGCAGCATGTAAGGATTTCGAAGGAAATTTATCCAGACCATATAAAGAAGCTGCTGTAAAAGCTGCCGAAGCAGCACGTCTTGGCTGTAGTTCAACAAAAGATATGAAACCCAAGTATGGCCAACTGTTGTACCAATGTCTGTCATTGATTTCTACTTCATTAATTGTTTCATGATACTTCGCAGAGCTGGTCGTGCCAGTTATGTCAGCCAAGCCATTTATCTCCAAGGAGTGGATGCTGGAGCCTATGCAGTTTCTATCTGGATCGATGCTATCGCTAAGACACTTGTCAATTTTGAACCATGACGTAAGCCTGTCCTTAATTACTGTCATGTCTTTACTATGAAGAAATTTTAATATGAATCATGGAAATATTCTTTTTATTTGAAAGTTTTGTGTGCAGCATTTTCATTTAGTCGCAGTTGAACCAACCAAATAAGTGGATGTTAGTTATAAACTGGGTTTTATTTAGTACACTTCACTTTATTGGTGTGCTAATATTTGGTATGATTCCTTTCAGCACATTTACCATACAAATATTTTAGTCTGTCATTTTATTTTAGTAATAAATGTCATATTTCTCTACATGCTTTATTGATGCATAATTTATGCACCTGTTGTTCCTTAGCAAAATAGAAATGAAATGTTGATTTTTATAAACTCAATTGGAAAAAACGAGAAATTGATTAAACCTTTTGCAGTATACTGGAGAGAGGATATGACCATTGAGATTGTATGTAGAAAAATTTACAAAAAGAAAAGCTTTCTTTGAAAATATTATTACAAAGTATAACGAACATCTAAGACCGTGTATTATCAAACTCTTGTTGGACTTGGAAGAGATAACTATGGTCGTAACGTATAAGAATAAAAATGCACACAAAAATATCAGTTTAAAATCAGGTAACTGGTGTCTTTGCTAACTGGGTATGTCAATGCAGTATTATCACTTTTTGCATACAATTTTAAACCAATCACTATAGGATATACAGTTGTAGTACATATTCTGTAGTACCTGATGCTTAAAATTAGTCTTCCTTATCAAGAGCTTCCAATCTCTGGAGAAGAGGTGGATGATCATGATGCCATCCAGAATAAAGTTTGTCGAATAGTGGATATCCTAGATTATCCTTATGCAGCTTAATAAGTGCCCTTTTTATGGGTTCAGCATGTCCAAGTTTCTTTGCGAACATGTCTGCTTCAAATTCAAACTTTCTTGAATTCACAGTATATACGAAACCCATTAACTGCCAACAAGAAGAAAATTAGTATTTGAATTCCACATGTGGGATATAATATACAAATAAAAGTGACTCACGGTATTTAGGGGCATAAGGATATACATCATAACTATAATGAGACCGACGAATATTGGTTGAACGGTTGTAAATCCAAAGGCTGCGTACATTGGTTGATAATGCAATAATTTGGCAAATAGAATGAAGTTTATCATCAGGTTGACCTAGAAATGATATAGTTGGCAGAAGACAAATTATTTTAAATGATAAATAAATAAATAGATCATTTACCTGTGTAAGAAAGAATCCTTTGACAGTGTGATTATATTTCCAGTGACCAAGTTCATGCGCTAGTACACCCACAACTTCATCAGTTTCGCAGCCTTGATCCTTTTTTCCGTCTTTTTCATCAGGCTTGTAATATTCCTTAACTAGAGTATCAAATAAGACGATCCTTTTGTATTTGTGAAATCCATACAAGTAAGCATTACTATGCGAAGATCTTTTTGAGCTGTCAACTATGTAAAGCTTATACAGTGGAAAGTTTATCGAAGCAGCTAGAGCTTCAATTTGTGTTTTTAGCTCTCCCTCTGGCAGTGGTGAATATTTGTCAAAGAGTGGAGCTATAACTTCCGGATAAAGAATTAGCATGAACAGTGAAACTGCCACGGTGAACAGCCAGAGATACACGAAGAAGTATTCTCCGCCATTTTGAACTATCCAAATTATACTACAGATCAGAGGTAGTGCAATCAGTTGGGTCACAAGTAGTTTTAGAGCCTGATCCTTTATGAAGAAGCGTACAGTCTAAGAGAAAGGGAAATAACAATAAGAGATACGTAGAAAAATTTAGATGAATAACTGTAGCATGAAATATTCTTTCAATGTTACGTACCTGCTTATTAAAGCCATACTCTTCCTCCAAGACAAATGTATTATAGACTTTGAAAGGGAAATCAACAAGTATAGTTAACATGTTAATGATAAACATATAGATTGCACTTATAAGGATCTCATTTGATGTGCTGAAACCTATTTTAATTGCTATTGCAGTAGCCCATTCCCAAAAGAGATAGAATGAGAATGTTAATATCAATATCTGAAATGATAATAAAAGATATATTTACGATACTAGTTTTACATATTTTTCTATTTCGCTGCAGATAAAAAATATTAGTCGACTTACCACAGTGAACAATGTTGAGTACAAATTTTGATAGTTAGAATACGTACTCTTAGCAAGTGCATAACTGCGTGCCTTATCATAAAGATCTTTTGTCATTATTCCATTAAGGCATTCTGGCAGCTCCACTAGCTTCTGCATTAATTTTTTCTGTAACATAAATTATTCCAATATTAAAAATGTTCTTTAGTTGTGTGTCGGAAGAGTGCACAATGACATATCGACAGTAAGTGACAAGAACATATAGTACTCCAAGTGTAAAAATTTACAGTCCAATGGTATAGTGTATTAAATATATGTATAAATCTGTTAGCTTGTAAATAATTAAATCGTTTTAGATAAAAAATACCAACCTGACGTAAACTCAGGTAAAACTCCCAGGCGAAGCTTAACGCTATCAAAGCCAAAATTTCATAACGTATATTCTCCTCGACGAAACTTCGAAAAGTACCCATGATTAAATTAAAATGTACTTTGAGAAATATCAAACTATCATTATTTCGGCAATAACTTAAAAGAGATAATAATGGCTTCCTTTATCCTTGATTTTATCTCTTCCTTTTCTTTCGGTTCTGTTTCGGCACCGGCGTGACTACTGTACCATTAGTTATTAGTTCATGGAATACTGTGGAAAACTGTCTTCCGTTTTTTCAGGGGAACAGAGATAAGTAGGGAGATACACAACGCTACGGTTTTAGGCGATACTAAAAGCATGGCGCTGAATTGCAGCGGCGAGTCCGGAAGTAAAGTTTAGTGATCATCGCCTCTGTCGATACTGCAGATCCCGTCATAGTCGAGCTGACCGCGATCACGAACGTGTAGCATGGCGGACAGCAAAAAGGAGTTTCTCGTGGAGGATCGAACCCGTAATCGATAGTGTTGCATCTCGGCAGGCTACCGACTCAGCCTCTAGTAGCGTTATGCATCTCCCTACTCATCTCTGGTCGGTATACTGTCGCCACTTAAATATAACCAGGGACTGCAACCGAAAGAAATAACGGTTCGGTTACGGTGCTCGGAATGGTAAAAGCTTGAATTTCGGTTTTA
>JARQTH010000216.1:181311-274123 GCA_030142595.1 Trachelus iudaicus
TCGGAAAATCACGTCACAAAGCTTACCCATGTACCAACGCATAAGTACCTCGTTCAAAGGGTTGCTCTAGAAACCAGTGGTAAGTTGCGGAGAGCCTCTGCCGGCCAGGCTACACGTTCGTGATCACGTACAGCTCGGCTACGACGGGATATGCATTATCGATCTGCGTGATGTTGCCCGGCCAACTTTTATTTCTTAAACTTTTTTTATGCGAATCGTTTGATAGTCGTTTGATAGTGTTTGATAGTCTTGTAAAAAAGTTTGATACTTAGTCGTTAGTCTTTTCAGAAAATCAAAATCAAAATCTGGTGTGAAGTTGGCCGGCACTTTTTGGTTTCTAACCGGATTTTGTTTTTTCGGAGCTCAATCGATGCAAAATCGTTTGATAGTCATGAATTAATTAATAAAAACGTTTGATAGTCCATCGTTTGCAAGAAAAATGAAAAAAAACCATACGCGAATCAAGGATCCCAATCGATACGATACAATCGATTCCTCGATCGGTGTGTCCATTGACTTAGACGACATAACAAACTTTTTCTACTTCCAATCGTTTGATAGTCGTTCGATAGTGTTTGATAGTCTTGTAAAAACGATTGATAGTCAATAGTTTTTTCAGAAGAGCCAAATCGATGTACGATGTGAAGTTGACTGTCGTTTCCTTGCTTCTTGTCCATAATCAGTTTTTTCAAGACACGTAATAAGCCAGATTTTAGGCATTTCTATAATTACATAATAGTCGTAAGTCAGCAATTGTTGTCATAAGTTATTTTTACGAGCAACCAGAACTATACTTTCCGATGATTCTTTAGTAGGTAAAGAGGAACACAGTCGTAATACATAATACTGTAAGTTTATATCGGAACATAGGCATGGACGCCTATATGACGTCAGCTTTTATGGCTTTTCAGATTGGCTCAATAGAAGCTATAAACAATGCATTGTTGTCACCCTATGGCAAATTCGTGCATGCAACATTACTTGTGTAGCAGTGCGGTGATTGGTTGAAACGGTATTCAGACACGTTTTGTCCATCCTATAAAACGATTGGAAGTAAAAAAAGTTTGCAATATAGTCTAATGCAACGGACACACCGATCGAGGAATGGATTGTATCGTATCGAATGGGATCCTTGATTCGCGTATGGTTTTTTTCATTTTTCTTGCAAACGATGGACTATCAAACGTTTTTATTAATTAGTTCGCAACTATCAAACGATTTTGCATCAATTGAGCTCCGGAAAAACAAAATCCGGTTAGAAACCAAAAAGTACTGGCCAACTTCACACCAGATTTTGATTTTGATTTTCTAAAAAGACTAATGACTATCAAACGTTTTTACAAGATTATCAAGCACTATCAAACGATTGGCATAAAAAAAGTTTAAAAAATAAAAGTTGGTCGGCCAACTTCACGCAGGTGCATTATTGACGGAGGCGATGATCACTAAATCCTACTCCCGGCCTCGCCGCTACGATTTAGCGCCACGTTTTTGGTATCGCCTAAAACCGTAGCGTTGTGCATCTCCCTACTCATCTCTGCTGCCATGATCTATCTATTTTTTTTTGTTGGTAAAGTAGATTTTTTAAGTATCTGCGCCACAGAACTGTAGTAAGATTGGAACGTGCACTAGTGATGTGGAGACTGCAGGAAACAGAAACGAGAGAGATAGCCCAAATGTGATGCAGATGGTAGCTTGCTCTCTCTTTCTCCCTGAATATGATTGCAAAATAATCCAATAATTTATTGATATGATACATTTAGAATTTATTTATAACTCATCGTCATAACATTACTTTTTAAAGTTCAATCCTAGATGATCAGTAGAACAAATATTGAAGCTTTTGCAGTTCACAAATGGCTGGATAACTCACAAGAAGGAAAAAATCAGTTGCACTGATTGATAAATAAAAACATTGAATATTCGAAAAATGCAGTAATAAAACAGTATATAAAGTGAAGTTGTACATATATGGCTTGTGAAATATTAATAATAATAATACCATTAGAGATATATTAAATATATCATTGCAATATAATATACATGTTGTACTGTATATGCACTACTACTTTGGACTTTTCCTTTTCTATAGGAAATTTTTAAAACTCAGTTTTTAAGGATTTACCAGGAGGTGAGTAATATCATTTTTGTGATATTCTTCATTTTTAAAAAGTTCCAAATTACTTGGATAGCATTTTTCTTTAGAATCCTTTTACCAGAAACTATCTCATAATCATCAGTTAGAAAATGATCACTGCAAATCGTAGAATATTTTGATAAATTACTGTTTTCAGGTAATGCTGTTATCCACTTCTCCCTTAACTCCTCATTCTTCGATGGACAACTAAAAAACAATAAAATTTTTAGTAACATGTTTGTATGTTTGTTAGATTGTACGTAGATTGAAGTACACTTTAAACTTACCTAAAAAATGATAAATGTGTTTTAGGATTCCAGGTTGCTCTACAGGACTTTATAGCGCAAACTTTAACCATCTTTTTCGCCGTACAACATATTTTACTTATTAAATAGTAAATACGCGGTAATATCATAACATTTCATGATTATTTATTTGGCTGTACTTGCGGTTGGGTAAGAATAACAGAGAAGGAAAAAGTATCCATCTGACACTTATCTCGCTCAACTCGACTCAACTGCTCGCACGATTCTTCGATTCTCTCAATCACTGAACTCTAACCATACTGGAATTCGTATGGCAATGGTGGGGACCGCCCTGAGAGAGATAGCAAGGACACAGGTGAGTGTAGCAAGCTCTCTCTATCACACACTGTACAGTCTCTGAAAAAGTTTAAGCTGGGATAAATCAGTGCGCACGGGAAGGACTAAGCCAACATAGCACAATCTGAAATAGTGGCAGATATATTTTATTCCGAAGACTGCTAAATATTTTTTTGGTCGTTTTTATAAGGCTTCATATTTATATGATAGAGCCTAGATAGGATTTATATGCACTTGTATTTCAGTGCTCTTTCCATTGCACTACGGCTGGCAGTGATATGTCCGCGGGACAACATTTTTGCAGGGCTTGTACACGACATGCGCAGTTCAATTCGAAAAGGACAACGTCATCCACGATGTGAGTGAGACAGTTGCGTGCTGGCCGGATTACCTCCGAATCAGGCGTACAGATTCCAGTACGGTTAGAATTCAATGGGTATAGGTTAGTGCTTAGCACCTGTTAGCACTACGCGTGCGCACTTATTTCTTTTTCATGCTGTTTCTATAATACATGACCTGAAGCTTCGTTCGTTGTAGTCGCAGTCTTGTTTACGTTGCAATTTTATAGTAGACCCGTGATTGTTATTTAACAGAACAACAATGACTATAAAGTGCATCATGCCTGGGTATAAAAGTGTATTATTTAATTTTCATGATTTTTAAATGAGTTGGTCCACTTAACTTCAGTTTTTTAAATCATCGATTCTTTGTTCGTCTAACTTTTCAAAATTTTATCTAACTGGCATCGCATCGGTTTTTTGTGGTCGATAACTTTCTTTTTGAATCGGAGATAAAAGGCTGCACTGAATTTACGGGTGCGCATACGTTATGTCAGCAGGCTTCTTCAACAACTAGCGGTTGCGGGCAAAGCTGGCCACATTCAACAGACAGACAGACAGACAGATTCAAATACTGGATCATCTACAAGCAGTATGGTCAAAGTTCAACCTTCTGTGGAAATAAGGAGCTTTTCGATGAAGGAGAAATTACAAATTTTGAGATGTCTGGACTTGGCTGGTCTTACAGGTGGAAACTTCGAAAAGGGATTCGTCGACTAACAGTAACTGATGAAAAATGGCCAGCTAATACCGAACCACCAGATAAGAACGATGAAAGCGATTTTGTAGATATCGCGAAAGACGAAAAACTCGCAAAAGCTCAAATTTTTAATTTTTACGAGACAGGATTGTTTTACAAACTACTAGCAAATGAAACCTTTGCTGCGATGCATGAAAATCAAACTTCTAGTATCAAGAAACAAAAAGGGCGTCTTAAGAATGGTGCGCGTTGTAGCACTAACCGCTCGTTGAAGCGAGCACTCGTAGCTATTGGCAAATCAGTTCGATGACGTGCTCTTAAAAATGTTAACGTGAAAAATTTACCTGTTTCTTATAAGGATCAGAGAAGTACTTCAACAAATGCTATTGTAAGAAGAGTGAAAACTTGTTTACATCAAGAGAACCTGCCCATGGAAGTATAATTCATAATAGACAATTATCTATAAGGGACAAAAATGAGATACACTATAAATCCATGAAATATATATATATTTATATATATATATATGTTTATGTATGTGTATACGTTTATGCTGATGTTGCAAATATAGCGTACATACAATATCAACTACTAACATTGGGACAAGGTGTGCTTATCGAATGTATAGATCTGAATATGATTACAAGCGAAGATGTCGGAAAAGAAAATCTTTTGTTTCTTATTTCATTAAATTCTTTCTGATACTGGATACGGTCGTTACATATGCTCCAATTGATAGTAAATTGTTTACGTAACTTAAATTGACTAAAAGACATACATACTATAGACTGTCGTGGTTCAGGGAAATATAAAATAATTATTGCATTATATAGCTCTCACATACATTTATCGAAACTACATAACTCAAAGTAAATCTATACATTTGAAAAACACGAAATTCGAAACAGGAGTGGGAACCAGTTGGGAAGGGAAATCAGGGATGAGGATAGATGAAAGTAAATAGGAGAATCACGCATTACAATATGCATGATCCATAATATATTAAAGGAAGTAAGAGAGAAGCACAGTTAGGATGAACTTCCGGTATGCTTTCATCTTATCGATTATTGTGTCACGTAGAGTTTTGACTTTCACAAGAAACGCACGATTTCATTCGATGTGCAATAAAGTCATACGCTAAAAGATTTCAGCCTATACTTGCGATTCCTTACATATTGCTTGTTCTATCCACGCAGACTGCGTAGGACAACTATGCCATTCAACTTTAAAGTGCGTTCTGTATGAACGGCATAATAATAATAACATGCGCGGCATCCTCAAATTCATTTTGAATTAACGTCATTGATAAATGCCAATCGAGATGATACGTAATCGTGTCAGAAGATACAGAACGTACAATAAGTACATTCGCCAGTAAAGTTGCGTGTTTTACAGCTCTCAAGTAGTTACAAATATATGTATATATATTTACAGTATATGTAATATATATATATATATACATACATAAATAATAAATAATTGTAGATAATGTCTAGGGGGTTTACAAAGGTGTGGCCGCTTAGATAGATACTACGTTTCTCTGTTATCTATACAAAGTGCAACAACCTTGATTTGTAGCGTCGAGCCAATGTTGCTGCTTGACAATGAAAACGCGTCGAACAACCAGGCGCTTCACATGATAAATACAGTTATGTAATATTTTATCTATGTATCTCGCGCATTACGCACATGTATATTGCGACGAGCGTAGACTCGTCAATAATATTGTCTAGACGTGGGCATCCTCGGTGGGTGAGTAATAATTTCCGTAAGGATGCGATAAACATCAGGATGAGCGTATTATCGCGCCCTGGACCTTTGTCGAGCGAATTTATGGATCTAATTGGGCTTTGGTTTACTTTATAAAACATAGACTCCTAATAGTTCAATTTTTCATTAGGGATCACCAGGAACTACAACGACGATGAGACGACGGCGAATGATGATACTGGCGTATCAATATTGGCTACGATATCTTACTACTTTCTACTTCTATCATCTAGATGATCCATAAGCGCTATCGTCAATGTTGAAAACTTGAAGATCTCCGACGTTCACCGGGTCTTCATACCCAAGGCAGACAGGCGTATGGAGCGCAACTGTTGTAATTGTGAACGAACGGAAGGGAATGTCTACCTTTGTGTCAGTGATGACGTGGTGGCAAAGGATCCGAGTGTCTTGTACCGGAAGTAGATTGTGCCATTTGATGTTGATGTTGATGTTGCTGTTGATGCTGCTGCTGTTGATGATGCTGCAGATGTTTTCGCTGCTCCAACCCCGCCGCCAAATAAGAGAATACGCAGAGCACGGCGTAGCAGATCTGATCTGCCTGTAATTTTAATTAATTACGTGAGCAACGAATCGATGCCAAATGAAAGTCAATAAAGAAGGTAAAGGAGGTACTGATTACTTACCATTTGCGACTTATATTTACGTTGAATTACTTGTCTAGTTTTGGGGTCTGCACAGATTAAAGGATGATCAATGTACCAGAAGTAAAACAGTAAGACGGAAAGTGGAGGCTCAAGGATTTCATTAAAAGACTTACTGAACTCTTCCAAAACGAAGATCCCACCCTTCTGAGTAAAGCACTTGCGGATATGACCGAGTCTTACAAAAAACTGTAAAAAAGGTAAACACACAAGATTAGACCAATGAAAGTGCAATTTAAATTCGCAGCAGAAACTTTGGAGTGTCAGGATTGCATGCATACTTCAAAGTAGCATTCAAGACTCAGGAGATGAAATTCGTACCGTATCGGATCAAATATAAAGGAAACAAGTAAAATGCTCTTTGCAAATAGATCAATGTCAACATTAAAAGAGTATATTCACACGATCCGATTCGATTCGCCGAGGAAATTGTGATAAAATGGACTAGCATCAGGAGCACAGAGAAATAAGACAAGTAAAAGTTAACAGAGAAAGAGAGAGACACATGAGGAAAAGTAAAAGAAAAATGGAGAAAGAGAAAAAAAGAAAAGAAATTCTCTGATCTAAGGAATTGGAATAATGTGGAAAAAGGACAGTAAAGTAGGATGAGCTGCCCTTCGTATAGGCATGTAGCCAGGCATTCGTTCAGCCGTATTCAAGCATATTCAAGCAACGAGCCTGGTACGTGAGGCATCAGGATAATTTTGGCTTTTGCATATTTCAGTATCAATCAGATACAGCTATAAGCTACAAGGTAAAAGCGAAAAGCGAAAACTAAGTAATAAACGTTATAAACAGCATACACTATGGCAGACACTAGCGCAAACGCTATAGCATAACAGTGAATAGTATACATACATATATATTATATATGTCTAATATATATATATATATATATATATATATATGGCAGTAGCAGCAGGCAACTCTGGAGATGGCCTAAATTCATCTTACATTGTTGATCGCTTAGCATCGATTAAATTGTTTCAATGTGCACTTGTATATTATCTAATTTAGCGGCGGACATGTAGTCCCCGGCAAATGATGCACACAGTTTAGTTGCTGTAGTATCGGATGTGTGTTGGCATATGTTATTGTTTGTTACGTGTCGGTTAATCGAGAAAACTATAAAACATCGTGTAGCAAAGTGCCATGCCATATAAGTGTGATCGTGATCGATAGACATATTAATAAGTGGGAATATAGCAGTGAAGATTTTACAATATAGTGATGATCATTTGCGATGGCAGAAGATACCATCGGTTGGATGCAGTCGGAAATCAAGGGATAACGTAAAATTGTAAAAGCTGGATGAAAAGTGGAAGAGTCGATGAGTGAAAGTTGAAAGTTAGAATAAGGGAGCAAAGGGGAGCGCAGGGGGGGGGTTGGAAAAAGGATGAAGTTTGAGAAAAGGGGAGTAGTAGTCGTAGCAAGTGAAGTAAAACAGTGTATACATATAAAAACAGTATTTAGTAGCGATAGAAATAGTAATAGTAGAACGATAGTTGAAGAAAATAGAAGAAGATGAAAGTTTAATTAATGAATTGTAGTATAGAGCGTATCAAGGTGACAGAGCTCTATGTATGCAACCAATCCTTTGCTCTACTGGGTTCATCTTGTGATTGGATCAGGATAAATAATTGTACGGTAGGGATAAGTCAGGGTTGTGCCTGGGGGGTTGTGGATAGTATTAGAAAAGTGGATATATAGTGTGTGGGTGTGCGTATATGGTATATATATATATATATATATATAGAGGCGGACTATCAACAAGAGCGGGTGACCGTTCGATATTTGCTTATCTCGAAGCTGGTCTCCAGGTCTTGGGAATGAGATTCGAGTAGTGTTTGAAGTTATGGGATATTCGTAAGGCACTACGGGTGTCACTACACGACTTGGTGCTATGGGGTCACACACTCTCTACGGCCGCACTCCGAAATTTTTCAAAAACTTTTCAGCTATACGTTGAAAACTCGCGTTATACAGATAATAATAAATGCATCGTCTCTCCGATGGATGGAATTTGTGCCTCTTCCGGTACCAGGACCGTGAATAACGTCGGCGTCGTTCTCGGCGACGATGACGGTACTGATCGGCGCCATCAGGATCCAGGTGTCAATCGTCCATCGTGATCAGGATGAGTCTGCTGTGTTATGCGTCGGGGGATGATAACGTTGGTCTTGAAGAATGACGCTGTCGATTTACGTTGCTGAAACGGAGACGTTCATCGTCGCCGAGAAGCAGGACGAGTGTTTCTTAACAGGGGGTCGTCGATGGGTGGTCCAAAAATTGATTAAATTATATCCACGTGATTAACGATGGTATTTCAGGGTTCACGAATAGATCTATCGAAGGTACAAATTGAATAATTATTATATTGATTTATAAGTGATGGGTTCTTTTTTTTTTAAGATGAAGTGACGACACCCTGACGACTTCGTACGTTACTGGCGGGACTGGCACGTGAATCGGTCGTACGACATATATATATATATATATATATATATATATATATATGTGTGTATATATAAATATTTCTATATAGGGTATTTTTATATGTATATAGAAATATATATATGTGTTTTTAATATATACGCGTATTGCATTGGACGAGAACATATAGGTATATCACAGCTAACACCGATCAATGGCAGGAAAACAGTCAAGTAGAGAGACAGAGCAGATCAATCGATTCAAGTGCAATTCGAGAACGTTATGTTATATTAAGTATATATAATAATAATAACGATGTATAATACGACTAAAAAGTAACGGTAAAGTAAATAAGCATTTCCGGAACACGGCCAACACTGAATATATTATATAATCAATACTGAATTGGTAACAAACAACGATTCGTTGAGTAATACCTCGAAATCCTGTTTGCCCAGCCAGGGCAATGTCGACAGACAGGACAAGAACAGAAAACAGAAAAACATAAAATTAAATTGAGCAGCGGCGAACTATTCGCAATTGGGTATTTCTTTACATTTTTTTTTCTTTCTTTTTTATTTCTGGTTACTTTAGTTATTTCTTTTTTGTTCTCTCCTGCGCTACACAATTACGTCGCTATTAGAGCGATGTCAATGCCTTACCTAAATTATTATTCGGATTATTATCTTTAGGCTGCTGGCACGGAGGCGCATTGGTCGCGAGACAAAAAAAAGGAAAAACGACGTCTAAAACGAGACCCTGAGGTACATAAATATATGTATATATATCAGGGTTTGCGTATGTCCATACATCTTGGAATATCCTGAGGACCTGGTGAAACATCCCGTATATCGCCGAAGGAGACGGCGTGGCGAACTTTCATTGTTCAAGGACCATCTCAAAAGTTCCCTAAACTGAGAAAAGTCCATCATCATCCTCTGGCCGTATTACGCGTTCGGCGACAAGTTGCGACGATTAAAGGAATAAAAAAAAAATATGAAAAGTAAAAGACGACGATGACGTTGACGACGGCGACGACGACTGCAAAAGGCTTTTTGTATACCAGAGACGAACAACAGACAACGCATTCCGCCTTCTCGTTCTTGTGACGTAACAAGCGCCCTTTTTTTTGTCGGGGACCTTTTTTGGAACGGAAGCCGACGGACTGGGACGCGTGACTTGATTTTCTAATGTTTTTCTTTCTTTTTTGTTATTTCATTTCTGTTCATTTTTTCTTACTACGCTCGTCATTTTTCTCTTTTTCTTTTCTCTGCGGCCGCTCCGAACGGTAAATAGACTTTTCTCGTACGTCCACCACGACAGATAAAAAGTTGTTAGACTCGTAGAAAGATATAGTAATAGCATCCAACATTCAATACAAATCATAAAAGATGAAAAGACAAAGAAGGTTTTTAGACAGACAGACAGAGATGGAATGAAATAAAGATTATGGGCTAGGATAGATTGAGTTAGACTTAGTATAAGAGAGAGAGAGAGAGAGAGAGAGAGCGATAGAGAGAGAGATTCGAAAGAGAGTGAAATATAATAAGACTGAAGTAGAGAGACTTGGACATGGGAAATAGACAATGGAATGTTGAAGAAACCATATGTAATAATTCACTCTCGATTCCCATCGACGTAATAGTTGATTAAGAGAATATAATTATAATACAGATGAAAGAGATTGCAGCTGCACACCGAGCTCCATGCAAGAAAACATTGAAGAACGCTTAAACAAAATGTACTCAACGTAAATACCGATAATAAATCAGAATCGTACAGATGTGAACTTTGACCGTAACAATATGAAATTACTATCGAGTAGGTAACGTGTTCGCGGTCACATAACTGTCACGCTTTTATATATGCGATATACCCTATATAGGCACTCTGATATACCTTGCGCTTCTTTGCCATATGGACACAGTCTTAGATTTGTCAAATATAATTGATTAAAATTTTATTGCTTTTTAAAAACGTCAAACGGTCACGTATTTACAATTTATTATTGACATTTTATTCAATCAATATATTATACCCAACATTAAAATCTGTGACTGTGCCATTATAAATATATTAATTTATTAATTTCAATAGCATCCAATTATCGCTCTCTGTGGATTGTACGCGGTATCCAATTAACGAGATTTTTCTAATATATAATTAGCTAATTAGAAAAAATCCTAAAGACAATATATCTCAGCGACCACCCTCCCCTTCCCGCCCCTCCACATTCCTCGTCGTTAGCAATGTATGTTTATGATTCCAGTATTGCACTTGCAAGTGCTACAACGCAATTCTCGTAAATGCCTGGAATTATGCGTTTGTGCTGATCGAACAACCCATATACATGTTCCACGCACGCACGCACGCACGCACGCGCGTATGGACATATGACCGTGAAGATACTATACGAGTGAAAATAAAAAAAATAAAGGGAAATGCAATGGCTAGCAATGGGAGACAGTACTGAGTGGTCCTTGCAAATGAAAACGAGAGATAGCTGGTTTTTCATGGAAAAATCCTGAAAGACAAGGAATGTATCTAGATGGGTCTAGACAGATGACAAATAAAATAGGTGAACGGATACAGACAGTATGAAACGACATGACAGAGGAAATTATGAGACAGAGATATTAACAGTGTCAAAGGGAACGAAAGAGAAGAGGAGGTGGAGAAGGATGGCTTGGGAAAAAGTTATGAGCAGATAGACGAACAGATCGACAGGGCTCGAGAAAGCTAGTGCCAATGGGATATTATTGGTAGCCATGGATATGGATCGTGGTAGTGATTGCGCATCCCAAAACCCTCACTCAATCTTGGTCCAACAGCTTCTTATCCGTACTTGTATTTGCGCGCGCGCGCGCGCGCACGTATCTCATTCAGAGTTTTGCCATCTTACTCGGTCAATATCGTCATTCGGCGCGACGCGCCATCTTGACAGCCTACCTGCTATAAGAGAATATGGATTGAACGAGGATAAGGATAGGGTAAACAGCAAGAAGAAAAACGGACTGTCGTAAGATTTCAATTTCGATAACAATAACCATACTGATTTAAATTGAAAAACATCGCTTCCTTCCTTTTCTGTTCTGTTCTGTTCCCGATACTGATTTCGTTCAATTAGATTCGATTTTGATTGCTCGAGGGTGCACGATTATTATAGCGCAGTCGGTATTACTGTACTTGGTTTACGTCGCGACGTATATATACGGACTAAACGTAAAACGAGGCAACGAGCATAAGATATATTAAATAGAAACTTTGGGGATCAGGTACAACATCGATCGATTGATCGATAACGATCAATCGGTTGTACTTACGAATATGTTTTTATGAGTCGTACCTTGCTATTCGCGAAGAGTAGTCCGACGCCTTCCATGCAAACCTGAAGAAGTCCACCTTCTCCCGTGCGCATATCCTGCACGGGAAACTCACCGCCGAGTTCCACGCCGACGTTGGCACCACGTCCACGAGCCGCAGCCTTTTCCATGGCGTCCTTTATACAGTAGTACAGATCCTTGCACTGTACACAACGGAAAGAGAGTTGTAGACGTATCTAATAAAATGTTTATATCTATTATATGAATAGTACAAAATAATCTTCAGACACCTTTTTTGTGTAATATTTGTGCAACTGAGTCTGACCACCATTTCGTCTCCAGAGACAAAGAACCTTGTTCTTTGGACTGTAAGTCATATTGACCAGACGTTCGTACCACCAACGTTCGACGATGACACCATTGACGGATCTCAGTACTAGTCCGTCGTGACGAACTTCGAGAAACCGTAAATCACCTTCTGCATCTACCCCTGCGTGCACGGTAAATGACTGCCTGTGCATTTGTCTCGAGGTCAACGGTTTCAAGTCGATGTCATTTCCATGCTGAAATGGGTATTAGTTAACAAAAATTTGGTCCAGAGCGATTATACGCTCACTATAAGCTTTCTCGTGGAAGATGAGTAATATGACGATGGAAGAGGACTCACGAGATTAGTTATTTGATCGAGTAGTTGATTCAATTCTTGGCTGTAAATGAGCCCTATGTGACTTTTTCCAAGTAGTCTCCGCACTTTACGTTTTAGTTCCGACTTTTCGACGTTTAGCATCACAAGAATTGCTGTGAGATTGTGCAGCAGGGTACAGAGAAGTCTGTCCTCGTCGTGCTCCAAACGACGTCGCTCACTCTCACTAAGACTTTTGTACCTAGTCAAAGAGAATTCAGGTTTACTCGATAAAGTAGTTGGATAAACTTATGATATATGACATACCTTTCCATCATCTCACCAGGACCCTGATCCATTCCAACCATGTCACGTTCTTGAGATACTGCATCTAGGAATGCGTCCTCCCAAAACTGCATTTGATCCCAGAGTGATGATCTTTCTTTTCCAAGAAGGCCTGGTGCACAATTGCAATTAATTAGGATAGATTCGAAATCTATACTATTGAAGTAAACGCATAAAGGTACCTTCAAAGAGATAAGTTCTGGCAGTTTCCGGACTAGGTGTAGTAGCTGTTGGTACTAGACTTCCACCATGATACCTGAAACCGGTACTCAAAGATGATTTACTGGACCAGACACTGGCTGTACGTTGTTTGCCAGTCCTTGGAAACTGAAACACCAGGAAGTAATCGTACTACTTTACCAAGAGTATATGAAATACCCTGACCTAGCGAAGCGGAAGCGAGTTACTTAGCAAATCAGCTGAGCGAGGGAGCGAGCGAGCTAGAATTCTAATTCAATTTAGTAGATTCAAAGCGATTCTATTAGTGAAGTAATTGCAGTTGATTATTGTGTGCATTATTGCTGCTGGACTCACGTTGCCTTGTTCAACTTCACTGTCCGACACTGTACTGCGAAAGGAGGCTTGATGCGCCTGACGAAACGCAGGATTAGTGATAATGCTGCCCCCATCGGTAGATAGGGCTTCGCTGCTTCCGGTTCCGGCACCGCGCCCACCCTACAATACAAGACAGCGTGTGTCGGCATGCAATTCAGCTTCGCAATTCGCCATTCTGTATATTTAAGTTTCAAACTCGCTCTTCTCTTTCTCTTGGGATAGAAGCGTATACGCGATATTAATCGCGTCGGACACTGCAGAGAGAGACGATACGATATTTTGTCAAAATTCAACAGAAAAAGGCTATTCGAGTTCACTTTAATCTTTGTACTCGGAGCAGAGTTATGACAGAAGCGTAATTCTGTTCTACCTCAGAGTCAAAGGATGTTAGTTTCGACAGAAGTTTTCCTTTCTTGGCGAACATGTCCAGAAACATGTCGGTTGTCGACTGATTCTCATCGGATCCTTGCATTTGTGGATGAGACATCTCGAGTCGCACTTGCGGTGGTTCTAAGCAAATAGAATTATCATGTTTGAAAGAAACAATGAAAAACTTTTCGAAGCTATTGACGTACCTTGCGTGGGTTGGTGAGAGCCAGATTTTTGCGATATATCTAAGAACTCGCCGTGCTTTGGCGATTGTGGAGATCTCAGATTTTCTCTACTGCCAAACGGACTGGATGTCTGTATAACAAGATCCATATTAATCATTAGTGCTTTAGGATTAGAAAAGTTCTTTTATTTTTTAATAAAAGTCAATAAAGTGACAGGACCTGCGAAATCACTGAACTGTCAAATGCTCCCTCGGAGAGATCTTTACTCCAATAATGAGTGTGAGCAATTTCCATCAACTGAAAAACAGAGGCCATACCACCCAATCCAAAATTGGTATAAGTATGAGCGAGACCATGAACCACTGCTTGAAGGCACTTGAGCATCCCTTTATAAACTGGTCTTGTGATGCACTGTGAAAAAATATTAATTTTTTCCCCACATTATATCTTATTCCAACAAAACACTCTGATATCAATAAACAAATGTAAACTCACAACATCGTCGATGTGATCATCTGGACTGATCTTTCTGTCCAAAGCTTTGTTCAACTTGGTTACAACAAGATTTCTATAGCTTTCGTCCTCCATGAGCTTTTTAAGTCGATTAAGCTTGAGCCACCCAACACCTTCACCTTGCAGCACTTGATTTACAATCTGTGTCAAAGAATAATTGGTAATAGGAATTGAATGTAAAGAGTACATAGCAGGTGCATTCTTAGGGATACTAACGTCCGTGAGAAAGGCCTGATTGTCGCTATTCGTGCTGGAGCGCTCGGCGCTCTGTAGTCGCTGTAATTCTTCCTGAGTGGTTTTATTGGTGGAGTGCTTGATAAGCGACGAGCGTTCCACCAGACCTTTCCTGCCTAATTTTAAGAAAACAGAATAAGGAGAAAGCAGAATATTTTGTTTTGTACTGGGTACATAATATCAACATGCAACCTTTTTCTTGCATGCGGTAGGAAATTTTGTTGTTGATAACAACAGTTGTTGCTCGTACCTTTAGGGAAGGGTCCGAATGGCTGGGTCTTTTCTTTGGATTTTTGCGACTGGGGGAGAACGCTAGCGTTTCGATTAGAGCTATTCTTATTGCCTGTAGATCAGATTACACGCACTCAGATGATGATATTGGTAATTAACCTTCTTGTGAGAGTCTTTTTTTAAAAATTTAAAACAATTCTGTTTTTGATGACATGCTGGGGATATCCTACAGAGCTATCCCTTATAGGGTATTGGCCAGATGTTAAGTGTCAATTGACTCACCAAAGAGATCACTAAACATGCTGCTTGTGTGAGCAGCGATACCGTTCAGGTCGCTACTAAAATTGCTGAAGAAATCACGTCCAATGTCACGACGGACCCCACGCGAATCCGATGCAACCAATTGATTGTTGGATGAGTCTCGTCGCTGGGATCCGGGACCACCACCGGAAGTCGCCATCGAGGACGTTGTAGAGTGAGGCGACGGAGGAGTCTGTGGCGGTGACTGCTGCTGAGACTCACCGAGTCCCTGGAACAAAAGATTGAACATAATATTAAAAGATTAATTCAATTATCAATTTATTCAATTAATACAATAATTGTTTACTAACCATCAATAACCCCTTCTTCGCGGCGGCTTCCTTGGCACTCTTTGTGAAGTCTCCAAAGGTGCTTTTACCCACGTACGTCAAATCGTCCAGAGTATTTTTACTGACACCAGCAGCGGTCTTGCTAGCCTCTAGTGCAGTTTTTGAAGCCTCCTGTACAGATTTGGTCGCCTCTCCCATAGCTTTCTTGGTTTGCTGTGTCAACTAATACAAAAAGTGAAAGCAGAACGAGATTATTTATTCATCTGTCAAATATAATTATTATTTCAAATGGTAAAGTATTTGCCTGTTCCAGTGGCGCAAAGAGACTGTCCTCGCCTGCTTCCGTGATCTTTTCCCTCGCCTGGTGCTTGAGCTAAGATATTAACAATGTTATTAATCATATTAATGTTTTACTTTTACTCTGACAGTGCGTACCTTGTCCATATGAGCAAGTATGCCATCCTGACTGCTCTGCCTCGTAGTCTCACGTACCAGGTCCTTCGCTTGGGTAGCAATCTGTTCAAAGAGTGAACCTTGTGAGCCCTGACGAGTAACACCACTAGTGCTACTACTGCTGGTTGTGCTGGCGGCGCCGCCGCTATTTTGTCTAGGAATAGCACTAGGGGATCCTGGTAGCGCGTTTCCAGCAGCAGATTGTCGCTGGAGACCATTGCTTGCACTAGAGGGAGTTTGGCTGGATTGTCTAGGTAGGAAGGATCCTACTGGTGATCCAAAGCTAGAGGTTCGAGCGAGAACGTTACCGACGCTCGGCTGCCGCTGAGGTCCTGGACTGATCGGTGGCACCTAAACAGGCGCAATATTTTTTCTTTCATGCGTTCGTACCATCTCTTTTTGATCCTTAGAGTGGTTTTCCAAGACTGGCAAAATCACAGGGCCAACAATTCTACTTGATGTATGCAATATTCATTTACGTGCTAAATACAGAGAGCTGTTCCTCTTCAACTTGTGCACTGGAGTTCAGCTACTACCGGTACACGTAAGCAGTTCTTGTATACATATGTGCTTACTTGCGAATTTAATATCTGTGCATTCTGCAGAGTGCGATAACGTAAAAGTGCTGAGTACAAAATACCAAAAACTCTTAACGAATCTGTCAATTCTTTGTACCGATGCAATTTAATGCTAGAATGCAAAAGCTTGGAACAGAGTACCATGCAGCATATATGTTGATGCTACTGTAAACTTTTTAGAATAAAAAAAAATGATTGAGGAGCCAATGAGTAAGCAGGTGAACTAACTCACTGGAGTGACAGATCTAGCGAGCCGTGAAGTCCTATGTGGAGTGGTAGGGCGTTCCGTATCGCTGGCTGAAGGAGTCTCTAAAGACCCTGCACCACTTCCAAATTGGCCTACAATACTTTGTGCGCTGAGGATCGTGCGTGGTGTCGCCGTTGTGGATGCTGAGTCTGATTCAAAGCTACCTCCTTCTTCCTTATCCTATGATGTCATGATCAAGCGTAATAATACTGTTAGCAATGATCGAACTTCTAGTTTCATATGCAACACGCAGTGATTGATAGCTGCTGGTGTATCGCGTTCAAGATTGCTAAGTGTCTGGTTCATACGGCAGGATAATGAAAAGGAGGATTGTGAGGAAGTCAGCATGAAGTTACGTATGTACATACATATAATGCATATGAGCGTGCCCAAGTTACGTCACAGTTCTGGTCCACTAAAAATCTTTGGCCAACTGCATAGTCGCCGTTGCGCGCTCTAACAAAGCTCTAGTCTACTATCTAGGTTATCAATGCACTGCCATCCGGATTCAAGGGTAATTTTGACCTCGAGAGACTCTCTGATACCGAGGTAAACACAATAGAGGATAGGATTAGAAAGAGATAGAAATTGAAGTGGAAATTATAAGCAGAAAAGAAACAACTCACATTGTCGCTCTTGGTTGTTTGGAAAGCTTCACGAGCTTTTGGATTCAACTCTAACTCAGAATCTCGGTTAAAGCTGGGGCTGCTGAGGTCGCTGTGACTAGAAGAAGTGCTGGGAGGACTACCTGGACGACTTGGAGGATCCTCCTCGATGCCAGGATACTGTAGAGCACTTGGTGGATTGTAGACATTACGTGGATCAACTGATAGCGCCAGAGCTTGAGGTTGTTGTGTAGCTTGAGGACAGTTGTAGCCTAGAAGACATTAGAAAATAATATAATGATCAGAACTTGATGCTGCAGGACATTCAAAAGTTCTGTATTCATTGTACTTACTAGGTGACAGGTCGGATGAGACCATTTCTGAAACAAAGTCACTAAGAGATGAATAGGAGGAGCTGGTGCTCTCCGCACCTTCAGAATCTGAGCCACTTTCATCCGTTGGTTGATTTTCCAACTGTTTCATAGCTTTAAGCGCGCCAGCTAATGAACTCCCGGAATCCCATACAGGAAAGTAAATTGGCTCCAGGGTGGTAGCAAACCACTTTCCTTTGTCTCCGATCTGGGCTGGATCAAACACGCCTGTCTGCACCCTTAGGAAAGCCACATTGTTCGGCGTGAGCGACCATTCAGCCAGAAACTCGACTGCTTGGGTTCTTGCAAATTTGTTGAGGAAGTGGCTGGTACGTGGTCGTGAACGCAAGAACGAATTTATTTGGAATGCCACTACAGGCCTTGGATAAAGTCTCAGGGTCCTGGTGTGTTCAGTGAAGTTTGCCAAGAGATTCTGAGAGTTGAAGAAGCGGACCATGGCTACCCTGGTGGCGACGTCGACGGAGTCTACGTCATTTCCATAAATAAACGGATTGAAAGAAGCACCCGATTGCTGCTGTTGTTGATTCTGCTGATGATGGTGTTGTTGAGATTGTGGTAATTGATGCAAAGGCTGTTGATACGACGGTGCTGTTCCTCGTTGAGGTGAAGAAGTTGAACCTATGGATGAGACTAAGGATGGTCTATGTGGACTCGAGGTTCCAGATGAATTTGCAGGACTTTGTTGACCGTAGTCCACGCTCGGTCTTTGCCTACCGCCGGAGGAAGCACTGCGGAAAATAAAAGAAAAGACGTTAGAAATCTATAGCAATCCGTTTTACCTCTACTTTCATTTATCTTGTATCTACCTTAAGGTTGAGTGATGGGATGCTGAACTTTCTCTTCTGCTGGGAGATTGCAGAGATGTTTGGGGCGACGTGTATTGCGGTGAGGGCTGAAGCGACTGTGCTGTTGACATACTGGCCATCGCCTGAAATTGCAAAGAGGTGCGATAAATTTATTTCGAAAAGAATGGTATTTAGGTGCGAATTCATCCTACAACTACAACTTCAAATATTGTTACTGCTACTGTATGCTCGTGTGACTACCGCTAACAGCATCATCGGCTAGATCAGAACCTAAACAATAGCATTGGATACGAAAAGACTACAAAATGCGCATGCGGAAAGTGATAGTAAGATATTTACACCAGCTCCAGCTTGATCCATCAGTTGCATAGCCTGTGGAAGCGAGCGAAGTGAGGCAGCGAGAAAATTGAAAGACAGAGTTAGAAAGAATGATTATGAGAAGGATATGTCAGCACAGATTAATGATTTTCTTCCTTTGAAAGGACACGTCAAAAATACTCGCCTGCTTTAGGTGATTCTTCAGTATAGTTCCCTCTGGCTCAGGTAACGGTGGTAAATGATCAGTCAATCCTGTAGGCGGAGTGATCTTGTTACTGTCCAGATCTACCAGCCAGATGTCATCTGGCATCTTAAAGTTCTTTTTGTACATTAAGAACGACGCAGGAATTCCAATGACAAAGGGTGTCGGTGCAAGAAGTAACTGTTCCGCACAGCTCATGCAGGTAGGAAGTAGTGGAATGGCTGGGAACATATACTCCAAAGGGTAGATCATAGTGACGAAGGCCATGACCGACATAGATAGGGCATTGTAATCCCTAGACTGCATGACAATCTGCAAGCCAATTAAAAGGAACTTGGATTAAATATCATCTTCAAGGATTACTATTTACTAGGATCAAACATGCGCGTTACCTTATGTTCAAGTAATATGAGAGTCAGGACCTTCAGACAGATATCGACACCCAACAATTCAAGAGGTAGATGAAGTGGAAAGTCCACTAATGAAAATCGCGTGTGATCCGGAAGAGCAAAACAGAGTGGCGGCTGAATACTCGGCGAGAGTATTTCTATCTCTACCCTAGTTTTGGCAGGTACCGGTACCGGAGCACTCAGCAACCTTAGTATCCATGTTTCAATTTCGCGGACGTCATGAAGAACTATCGACGGTGTTCCTTCGAATGCCTGACCGGTCAGAACGCTCCAGACGGTGTCTCTGTAATGCAGAAATATCATGAAATAATATAGATACAGATATCACGCAACATCATACTTGACAACTGATCGTCACCTTGTTGTTTGCCGGGACGCGCCCACGCGCCTGGGCGAGGAACTCTCATTGCAGGCATCGACGATTCTCTTCAAAACGAAGAGGCACTCACGAAAAGTTGAGAAGAATGGATGATGGGATATTATGCATAAGGACGTTAAGGAATGATTACGCACTCTCTGTAGTAAAAAAAAAGTACAAAATTAACTATACCTTATTAAGATAGTCTTGGGGCATTAGTGAAATTATATATATCAGGCTTCCGAATTCCTTTTTAAGGGAGTACACACACCTGACGTCTTCGAGAAGCTCGTGGTGATGGAGAGTGACTTCCGCCACTCTCGCTGTCTCCACTGGGTGCTGTGATACCAAGGCGTGGAGCATGAGACATCAAATGTGGCGTATCTGAGTCTCTTCTGCTAGGGCAATCTCTTTCAGAGTCACTGGGACCTACCGCACTGCTCCTATAGTCGCTACAAGAGAGAAGAGCTCGAGATACTTTTGGCAATGATTATTCTATTGTTATTGTATCTATGATTTCTTTTCTTTGCAATTGTGTGTGTTTGTCATTGTTCAATCGCTCGTCACCTGGAGAACGCCGAATCAGAACTCTTCTCCATACTCTTGCGCCAGCTCTCCCGACGAAAGGTCGTACTGTGCCTTTCGCGTCTACCACCCGGGCCACTTCCACCACCACTTCCGCTTCCGCCTCCAACAAAACTTCCTGCTTTCTCGATTGGTCGATAGAAATTCACGCATATCCCATAACGTGTTTTTCCTATAAACCCACATCACAAAAATGTTCATAGGACATCTAAGCCTTTGCTTTGGAAAACCATTGGTATTATTCATAAATTTTTTTTTTATTACTTTATCATAAAAAGACTTGCATCATGCATGCGAAATACTTTGGATCACAAAAAAATGATAATGACTTATTGAAGTATATTAAAAAAAGGACATAGGGGTTCTTGATGTACGTGGAAGGTATGGGTTTAATCAATGACAATGCATCTGCTCTTGCACAATAAACTGTACGTATATAGAATGTAAATCTAATGACGCAATTTTACGGCTCTCAGTATACAAACCTGAATCCTTATCAGTGAGGGTGAAGGTAAAAGAATTGGCCTCTCGCAAAGCTGTTCGCTTTGGGCCGACGCTGCTGCATCCTTCCGGTTGACAAAAGTAAACCATATCAAGAGGTAGAGGGAAATCCTTGTGATCCTCTAGAGGATATCTGCGCAGCAGTTCTGGGACCTGAAGATAAAAATGTATCTGTAATCTGATCAAGTAGCTGCAAATACGTTAAAACGAACGTGGTGTAGTTAGCTAATGAAGGCAATGAAAAGAAAGATGGCGACTAAATGAAAAGAAAAAAAAAAAGTAAAATTTGAACAATCACCATTTATTTTCTTTACCTGGACAGGTTGACGAGAGGCTGAAGGTGGTCTGGCCCCCACGATGGCGAGATAATCGACCAGGCGGGGGCACAGATGTTTCTTTTGAATATCCATGCTGGAGGTTCACGAGGAGGGAACGTCGTCACCGCTGTGGTCGTCTTCCATGAGACACACTGGGATCTTCATGGTGTGCCTTACAGCACGTTAGTCCAATAGGCTGAGACATCGTTACGTCCTCATCATCCTAAGGGAGCCTCGTATCTGTAAGGATCGCAAAACCAGGTCGTATTCCGGCAACCCAATTATAGCCTCGTCCCAGTAGAAATGTGTCGAAGGCCACCGCGTACAGCGTACAGTGCAATGGGATCGATATATGGAGCGACACCCTTCAGCTTCAAAGTGAATTTACTAACCAGTCAGCCATAAGGCTTATTATTCATCAAGAAAGTATTCGTGACAGTGCTACATATTCCTGTAATAAAGTTATCCAACAATGTTGATGTACGTACAATTACTAACCTCTCTTAATTACCCATTAACCAATATCTGACCTATCGACTCTTATCACTGTCAATGTCAAACTGTACCTATCCGCCATTGTAAACTGTCAGTTCGAAAAATGTAAGAACATTTCACACTTACTCATTGTGTGATGACGTTTCGTGTATATGATAACATTTTTTAACCTGTCAGCTAATAAGTTAATTTAACTTACATCTTTAACCTCTACGATTCTTATAGTAGAACGTGAGGAAGGTACTGGGTAGTGTCAGTAATCGATCGATCCCCGGGCTCCGTATAGGACAGGAACCGAAGCATACGAATATCTCAAAAACGTAGAGAAGACAAGTAAAATAAAACGTACTTACACGAATAATTCAGCAAACACGATATTTCCAGGTATCGTCTTCTTCGTAGCGGCATCGGCCGACGTCCTGCAGAACGAGCGGCACTGGACGTCGCGGCGTACCGGAATCCCTTATCACTGTAGCGCTTTCACGATACGCCACATCGAACTGCGTTCCTTCCTTTCCTTCCTCACGCAAGTAGGTGTACTCAACTTCCCTCTCTTTCTAGACGACGACGTAAAGTCGTTATTGAAGGCGACAAGAGCTGCGAACGTCAGCAGTCGTACGCTACTCCGTTTGGGTTGCGCAAGCGCCACGGACTACCATCTCCTGGAGTACTACCACTATCAAGGCTATACTATTGGGCTACGTCTGTAGATTTGCTGACTGCCACCCCTTAACCACCAGAGCCAACCCCGTCGGAACTCGCAACCGTGACCTCTTTTACTCCTTGGCCGTTTATTGGTCAGCAGATCGATACTGTACCTTCAGCTAGAGGAATTCCCAAGGCCTCGTGGAAGAGAGCTGGAGGATGGCAAACGGTGAAAGGGGAGAAAGAGAGAGAGGGATGATGAGTAGGTATAGATAGTCAGTCTCCCAGACGAATGGGCAGTAAATTCAAACAGGGTCAGGCTCAGGCGCAGCTGAGCAGAGCAGGATAGATCGACAGTAGCTAAGCAGATGTACAATAGAAATGGAATAGATTTATTGGATGTAACAGATTCGGCAGAGTACATTTGTCATGAATATCGTAATCGATTTTTATTTCATTAACTGGAACATGATTTTAAAGTATTTTAGACTCGTTGCTTGTGCGGATGCGCGAGAGCTTGCACAGAGATCAATCATGATATAAGCAAGCTGCAACCTCAGACGTATATGACATAACAGTAAAACTTTAAGGCACTATCATCAATTTCTTTATTAGCGTCTGTCTTCCATTACCACATATAATATTTATAGCTAGCTAATCACTGTATTCGACCTATCTAACAATAGTATCATAACGTTCAATATAAACCTATACCTATAACTCTTGATATTCCCCGGGGAATCACCTTCAACGTAGACATCAATGCTGGCCTGGTTGTCTCAGGTAGGCGCCGTAGTCTTATTAAAATCAATCTTTACGGCAGATCCAAATGGGGGAAAGGTCAAAATAATGTAACGCTATTGGGGGAGATCAGTTGAATAAGTCCAGCTCATTTTTTTTAAAGAATAAATGTCTTTTCTGACATTAACCCTCGTTTCTATTCCCTAACTTAGTTATTACTTATCAAAATTCATTTATTGCCCGCACAGTGTTTGTCTCGTTACGATGAGGTGCTGCTCTCATATGTCAACGAGATTTTAAGAATGTCAAATGTCGAGGGTGTTGTCCGAGCCCTTGTAAAGTTCCTCGTCTAATAGGGGTTCTTGTTCCATCACCGTCTGAACTGTGAACAAAACTCTGCATGCATACCAACGAATACAGCACAAAAAAACATAATGCAATGCAGTAAAGTTTATCTCAAGATATTTTGCTGTGGCTCATAAGATCATGGTCATTCGTAATCGTCAATAATAATAAATACATTGTTTCGTAGGTTTATTTGACGCTAACGTGAGAGCCAAGCGAGAGCGAAGATGCACGGCCAACATAAAATGACAATACTGCACTGTGAGGAACCTGTCACCTAGGATAATTGAAGCAAGAATCATCCACCAGCGAGAAAGGAGAGATAGGGAAAATAACAGAGAGCCAGAGAGTTAAAGAAAACGATGAGGAGAACAAAAAAGTAAGAGCAGAAGTTAAAACGGAAATAAAGCAAGAGAAAGACAATAATAAATTATGATTTCAGTTTTTAGGTGAAAGAGAAGAACCGATCGCGCTTACTTGGATGAGGTCTTTTACGAATCAGATTTCACTTTTTTGAGTTCTTTTTTCTTCTCTCTTTATCGTACAACGTGCTTTTTATTAGCATACACATTATTATCGGTTAATCATCAGAGTATCATGATGTATGCTCAAGTCCTGTGTTCTTATATAAAATTCTAAAAAGTATTTTGCACCTTGAATTATAAGAATACAGACACGTTACCGTCGTTACATCTACGCGAAGATCTGGATAATAGATACGCGCCAGATTCTAGTGAGGCTAGTACATCCTGCGTTACATATATCAGCTCTGTCTTATGATACCGTATGATACGGCGTAATCACGGTGCGATACGATGCGCAGAACGATATGATTTGTATTATTAGTGTTTTATGTTTCTTTTTTTTTTTTAATTAATCTACTCCAATGTATTAACGCGAGTCTCGTGTCGTCATGAATTATGAACAGCATCGTATCACTTTTATTTATTCATAGATCAATTACAGATGATTATTGATCGCGTCACAAGCATATACAGTTATTGATGTACCGATGCGACCATTCGCCGCTAATTGCACATTTTTCATTTATCTGGATTTTGGTAAGATGTCGCGCCGTATCCATTGTACAATAAAAATTGGTGATAGGGCCCTTGTGCACGCGATAGAACCAAAACTCAATTGTATTATCAGTGAATTACCAGTTAAGAAAATAAAAAAAAGCGGATTGTCGTGAAAGAATAAAGAAAGTAAAAGATACGAATGAAAGATAAAAAAAGCATTTGAAGATGATATAGAAGGATTGAAAGATTAAGGTGGGATGAAAGAAGATTAAGAGTGGTTATATGATGGCGTGCCCCCAACATATATAATTACAGAGAAGCGTATTTGCGTTTTAATCGCTCAGGAAGACAACCCATCACCAATTTGTTCTGACACAAGCTCTCGTCTCGGCACTCCTGTTATAACCTTTGAAAATACCTGAGGTCAGTCGGCGGCGGTATAATAATGAACCAACAGACTGAAAGAGACACGACGCCGACTTGACAAGAAGTGAGCATAAAATACAACGCGTGATAATGAATGAATCGCGTCTTCTTGCTACGGTTGGGTATGTATTTACAAAACAATAAAATCGGTGTGAATTTTCATGATAAAAATCCTACCGGTTTCCCCCCTCCCTTATTTCTTTTCTTTTCTTCATTTTTTTTACAACACTTGGGTATTCCTAGTTCGTTCTCTCCTAGTGCATCCAAGCAATAACGACAGGGCAACATTCATTATCACTGACTGTTCTTCCCTAATGGTGCTTTTTTAACGACCTAGTACGTTGGGACCTGCTAGTACCGTTTTTCTCTGATGAGCCTGACACGTGGAAACCGGTGACGGCACTGGTATTAATACCTACGCCAGAACCGCTGCGCAGCTGAGCACCACCGCCCGTTGGTATCCTGAAGAGCATGATTTTCATGTGATCGCAAATCTCTAGGCAGATCTGAGCACTGTAGCGCAGGAGATCCAGTGTCGCCCAAATCTGTGAGAGTAAGCGTAACATTTGTTCAGTTTATATTTGTTATTATGACAGCAACAGCTACTTACAAAACAGAGCCAGAGGACGTAATATTCATCGATAAAGAAATTGAAGTATTGGTTTAAAAACAGCATTGCTGGTCCAATCAGTGAGCTGTCCAAATATTGCATTTCGTTCTTAGTCATATGAGCTACCTGCATAAAAAAGAAGCTTATATGTTTTTCCGTGTACAATGAACAAGATATTATTGTTTATTTGAGAGTTTGGACAATAGTCTACTTACCACAAGGCGATTGGTCACTTTGGCAGCAACCATTCCAAAGGCAAGTATGTAAAGAGCGGGATGATTTTCGTAGACATATTCAGTGCTTTTTCGGTATATTATGAATGCTGGCACCACCACAAAACTGAATGGAATTATCGGTGACAATACTGATGTTCCCTGAAACAGAATTCTTTATATGCGGCACCCTGTTATCTGCATTTATGGCAAACTATTAGTGTCATTAAAAAAGTAAGAGACAATTTTCTTTTTAATCAAAAGTAATACAGTCGTTTCTCAATAGTGTATACATATATCTTGTGATTTACTGCTGCGAAGACCAAAAAGAGATCACTGAATAAGATGTTCTCTAGTGACAATGGCAGAATGTTCTTAGCTGTATCACATGCATTGAAAATGACACTGCAGGGATAAAAATGCATGTTCACTATTGAGAGACCTGTCTATATTAGAAAGAAAAAAATAAAACATCTACGTACCACACAACATGCTGATTTGTTAGAACTAATAAATTAGTACTTGGTAAGAAGAAGTTTTACTCAAATTATAGCAATAAAGTAGGACGGATTGAAAAAAGGAGGCGTAATCACAAGTACAAAGCAGCAATACGAATGCGAATGAAAGCAATGCATAGAGTGCAATAAATGTATCGACTGTAAAGTTAAATCAATAGAACAAAGAAGATGACTTAATTAGAATGTAGACACAAGAGAGATAGTACAAAAAAACGTAAGATTGAATATGAAGAACGGAAAAGAACAGATAGCTAATTAAGAAGACCGTATTCTATCTCTATTATCTGACTTACTGCAACAGTCGAACCGTTCTTTCCGACACCACCGGCGAGAATGACGGAAATGCTGCTATATGCAAGTAAAACGGCGATCCCCACAGCAGCCCATAATGGAAAGACCTTCACCTCTGTGCCAGTATATGGCAACTGCATAATCGAAATAATGAAACACGGTACAGTTAGTTACTACAGTCGCTGTATTGGAAAGGGAAACAAGAAATAAGGTGTCGGATAATATTTGGCAGGAATGACGAGTAATAGGATTCGACGCTCTGTTTAACCAGAAAAGGAATAACCAAGAGAACCTTCCTAAAATTCAGCCAACTCAACCAAGAGAAGGAAAACCAACGTAGCCGAGGCTTCCACGAGAATAGAAGTATTTCTAAACGACGTAGGTAACGATAATCGGTTAGCAGTACCTAGAAGTAGATGTGAGGAAGCATAGAGAATCGCACCAATTATAATACAAGTCACAGCGTCGTGTGGGCGCAACGCCGCGACGCTAAAAGAGATATATATATAAAAAGGCGTAGATAAATGAGAATTGTTGTTTTTTATTACATAGAAGCAGCTAATATCTTTTCGTTTCTATTTTAGCGGTTACTCCTGTTGACTTACTGCAATGGTAGAGCCGTTTTTTCCGACACCGCCGGACTCAAAAACTTTACAGAATTCAAGGAACACGTGAACGTAGCCCACGTAAAATATAACAGCAACAAAGTTACTGAGAGTGCCAACTCCTAGCAGGGGGATCTAAACAGATTGAAGAAATTTCTGCCAATTAGATAGGAAGGCATTTCAATGACTTTGAACACTACGTTACGTCTTTTCAATAAAGCTAGAACCATAGTGACAAAAAATTAAAACTAAAGATATAATTACTAATTAAGCGCTCCAATAAATATTTACAGCTTTTCTTTGTATCGGATTTGCTTATAAATGATGGTCTGTTTTGCTCTTTATTTTTTTTTTTAGATAATTATGAGTTTAATTTTTTGTTATGACTACTCCAGCTTTATTGATGTAGTGACACCTGATCACTCCGTTCAGAAAATGCAATTTGAGCAACATGTGATAACACGGCAGATGGACTATAAAATATTACATGTCCTACGTTCTACGCATGATAATTTTGTATAATTCAATAATATTATGTAATGTTTTGTCTAGGTGTGGATCTAATAACGAAAATTTCACTCCGGAGTAAACGGAGCAGACGAGCTAAATTAGGGCCTACATTAAAGGTTTTAATATATAACCAACGTAGGGGTAAAATTGTTAATAATACAATGGGCGTATTCGACAGGCCAGTTCTTTCTGTGGTCATGTTGTTTTATCTTGACTAGTAAACAAAATTTAACTCTGCTTTGTTAACATGCATATGGCTAACGACTTTAAGGCACGAGGAAGCCGCTGGTAATAAAGATAGTAGAAGGAACACCAAGAATATAAATTTCCTTTCAAGTGCTATTTATGATTGACCCAGAGGCACGTGTCCTCTTCTGTTATCAAAAAGAATTTTAAAAAAGGTATGAAAGGAGAAATAATAATTCTCGTACACTTGAAAGAAAAAATGTGTGGATACCGAGACAGATACGAGTAAAAATAAGGATCAGTAGGTCCAATGGTATAATCCAGAGACAAAAAGAAATAATAAGCAATAAGAAACAAAATATATACATGAATTTACGAAATAAAACGCTGAATACGTATTAGCCGAATGATAGTTTCGCAGAAGCTATCAATTCCATAGGCAAGTAGATCCTTAGCCAGGAGGATGTTTGTTCAAGAACAGAGTAACAGAGAAAACGTAAATCGAAGAAAATAAAAGACAACGCATAGGAAGAACAGAAGTGGAATGGAATTGGTATTATGACAGGCAAACATAGTACTCCATTACGTGTACTAATAGGGAATTTCGCAGTATATGATCCAGTACATAAGGTGAATGAGATAAACCATTAATAAGTTAATTATTAAGTAAATTCAGCACCCCTCCTCATGCCATGCAGTTCCCGTTTCTGCATCTCCAACCGAGAAGTCTAGCTATTCAAACTTACAGCCACAGTAGAACCGTTCTTGCCAACTCCACCGGTGAAAATCACGGAAAACATATTGTTTAAGCTTGATAATGCACCCGCCACGGTTATTATCGCTATGAAATATTTAAGCTCAAAACCATGTATGAACGGTATCTGGAAGAAATGTTCTAGTTAGAATCGTGAGCCAAGTCCTTTAAGGGTCCTACACGGAAATTGGACTCTCCAATATGATGGCGCTCATTAAATTGAGAACTGTCGCCTGCCGTTTCCTATTCTACGATCACGTTGCCGTTAGCGAGTAGATCAAGAATCGAGGGATCAAAAATTCATAGGGTACCATTGTGAGTACATTTTTTAAAACAATTGATCAATTGTTTCAAATCAATTGTGTGGAAGTTTATGACAGATACAACCTTTGTCATCCAAATCCTAGGACCAAATATGGCTGAGACCAAATGAATTCCAATGATGGTGAATTGAGCTTCAGTGACATCCACTTTGCCGAACCTCAATGAACCTATGGAACAAAAACGATACTGGTTAAATAATATTTGACTGAATGCAGGTTAATCTGCAGAGCTACTGAAAGATATGTAATATCGAAGTTTTTGTTGATGCTTACTTTTATAAATTCACATAGTGGATTAATACTCACCAGATACATAAGTTTGCCAGTGTGCACAATAAAATAATGTCATTGCACAGAAACATTGAAAAAACATCCAAGTTGGATAATGTCCTAGCTGTACAGCAATACAGGCAGAAAGAGCTACAAATACTGAAAGAAATAATAAAGTTGTTAAAGATTTATATATCAAATAACCAATAGTATCTAAGAAAAAAAATATACAATAGAAGTACCAACCTGTTGAAACGGAATCACATCCATGATCAAAGAGTTCGCCCAAAGGAGTGGATGTTCCAGTACGCCTAGCCTGCTTCCCATCTATAGCATCCAAACTTTGGTATACAAAGAGGCCCAGGGCACATAAAAAGCATGCCCACCGTGGTGCCTGAAAACATGAAACAATGTAATAGGTAACGGCTAAAGATAAAAAAATAGTAAGAGCGTAAAAGACCATTAACCGTCATCATAACATTAAGCGATGATAAGAACGTAACCTGTCAACGTACCTCAGCTTTAGCATCAGGACTATAATATACAAGGACAAGTGTAGTGGCAATGTTGACGAGTAGTCCGATAACTGTAATAAGATTGGGCGCGAGCCAAAGTGGCACCTTGCTGACGAGCCATTCCCACCAGGGTTGAAGAAGTCCGTCAAGCAAGCTGACACTGGTACAGCTGTACTTATGCTCAGTGAGCCGTTTCAACTGTCCCGGTGACAGGAGCTTCTCCTTGTAGAATTGCATTTCTGTTCCACTCCAATAATCCCTTCTTCAATATCTACCGATGAAATTACGTTCACGTATCACTCATCGATTCTCACTTTCGCAATGCCTTTTTACGCGATTATACCGCTCGCCTGCTAAAGTCGTCAAATAATGAAGCGAACGACAAACACACTCAACATTCTACATCGGCCGTGCCGGAACCAATGAAAAGTTTGCAAACTATCATAGAACGCAGTGTCTCTTCCTTTTAGTTCCGGAAATCTAATTCAGCGTCATCTAACAGTTCTTACGTGTACTTCGTATTTATTATTTTTTTGTTTCCTATTTATAAGTTTCATCAGATTTTTGTTAGATGATACTTGTATAGCATTGCGTTTTTAAGATCAGAAGACATTAAGAAAAAATGGGAAATAGAACTCAGGTCGAATGCTCGGATCGTGGACACAGGCTATAATTAATATTAAAAATTGTATTCGAATATACTCCTATTATGTATTATATGTACGACCGTGCAACGGGATAGACTTAGCACTGCTTACCACGAATACATTAAAAGTCCAGATAATACATTAGCAGACTCATGGTGCCACAACCGCTTCGTACATACTATTGTACCATCGAAAAAGCGAAGAGAATAATTCTGATTGGCTTATAAAAATTTTTTACCGACACATGTCTACTGTCCTATTGTAGAAAGCGTTTCATTGGGTTCAATCCTTGTACTTCTTTAAAAATGGCCGCGTTTACGAGCTTCTCAAGGCTTTTTGCCGCTGCGGCCGTTAATTCTCTAAGAAATGTTCCCCGAAATATTTTATTTTCCAAGCAGATCACTCCAGGTTTGTAATGTCTGTCATGAAACTTATAACGCTCGGTTCTTATGTTGACATTTCATTTAAAACGAAAGCATATTTTTCTTGTATTACCTAACCTCATTTAGGGTTTTCTTGATCCATTCAGCAGTTGCAATAACCGGATCGCAAGTAGCCGGTTATCGTACGCGACTTCCATGGATGGAAAAAGTACCAAACTATCAAGTGGAGATACCTGACACTACCGAAGAGGATCTGAAATTGACTGACGGTTAGTTCAGGACTTTGTATTTACTGCTGTTCATGAATCGTAATACATGAAACACTGTTTTCAGATGTGATGAAGCAAATAAATCAACAAATATCCACAAATAACATAGGACGACTTTTTGCTGTTGTACATGTGTGTGGTAAACAGTTCAAAATCACAGAAAATGATATTATTATCATCCAAGGCTATTGGCCTCCAACAGTGGGTGACAAGCTGAAGCTGGAAAAAGTTCTACTTGTTGGTGGCTCCGATTTCACCCTAGTAGGAAGGCCACTCGTGAACAGAGAATTAGTGTCTATTACTGCTACTGTTATAGAAAAAACTATGTCACATACTAAAACCCATTTTCGCTTCAAAAAAAGGAAACAATACCGCCGTATAAACTGTAAGCATTTATAAATAGTATAATTGAAATTAATGATTGGTTGTTGAATGTATGGTTTTTTTTTGTTTCAGTTTGCAGAATACAATACACAATGTTAAGAATTAATTCCATCCAAGTAGAACCTAATGTTGGTCACCTTAAGGAAGTAGAAGGATTAGATAGCATATATTGAAGTAACGATTGAGAAGGTTCTAAATAAATACAATTTTATATACACCTCAATAGATCGTGACGTTTATATCGTATATTATACATTCTCAACAATGACAAATATAACATTAATAAATACTTAAAGTTACGTAACAGTTTGGCCAACTCTCAGAGTAACCTTTACTCCTTATTTCTTTCAAACCTTTCAGATTTCTCTTGATAAAACAAACATATACATCTGTGACAGATAATAACAATCTATTATATCACACTGCTGTGCTTTAGAGCTAGCAATTATCTCTAAAAAATGCATAATCTGATTGTAATTATAATTCATTAACCAGTAACTTCATTAAATTATACGAATGATTTCACCAATGTTAACTGGAGTCCATAGTAATATTATTCCCATGATTAGTGGTCTTACTGGAGTCATCGTACACCTGGACTAGTTGTACAGTGTTACCTACTTTAACAGCCTTGAAAGTATCACCAGGAGATAACACTTGTGCAGGAATTCCAGTAAGAATAGAAAAACTAGCATTGCCAATGTTAGGACTCTCAAAAATAACCGATGGCAACGGCGATGGTGTTATCACAGTCGACGTCGGTGTCGAGACCGTTGTCACTGAAATTCTTAAATCACTTGGTTTAATAGGCACTAATTTCTTAGCATCAAAATTTGCCAAGTTCACTAATTTCAAAGAGTTTACATTAGATCGTATACTGTAGGGCCTTCTTTTCACGATTTTCTTGATATTTGACGTGGTCGTTGAAACGTCTGTCATTGGAGACTTGCAGGATACATTTGTTGAGTCTTTTACTTGTGAAACAATATTGTAATCCAGAATCTTCAGCATTGCAGGTTTTGTTTTCGATCCCTCAGGTTCTCTCTGCAGACGTATTGTACGCACTTGAGAAGAGTCTGGTCTAGGTGACATCTCAACATTTGCAACACTTTTCATTTTTTCCGTTGTGACAATATAGTTTTGATTGTTCTCATGTAAATTCTCTTTGCTTGATAGTAAAACCAGAGCGGTAGAATTGGACTGAACCTTTGAACCTGACTGGTCATACAGCAGAGAGTTCAAACTGGACGTTGAACCATTTGAATAGTTCTGTATGTCGGGAATGATTTGTGCAGCAGATATACAAGAATCCGAATTGTGCCTAGGAAAGAGTTTTGTGCAGACCTTTGGCTTTGTTCTCTCGGATGATCTCAATTTTTTTAGTTCCATTTCGGCGACTCTTAGAATTGAATCATTGAGACGTTCCGAGGAACGTCCATTGGTTTCTAAACATGGAGAACTCTTAGTTCTCATAAAAGATTCATCTGAAAAAGTGATTGATACTTAACCTGTTAAGTAATTTGGTACTTGTAGATAATTTTTTTAATAATATACCTGGTCCAAATAACTTTCTCTTCCTAGGTTCTCTTCTATCGTATACTGGTGTACTACCGTTGTAGCTACTGTTCTTGCTATTTGAGGAAAATCTATTTCGCGTCTGTAATTTACTACCTTCTGAAAGGCGTTGTGGAAGTGACATCTTAGTAACACTCCTTACAGGTGTTAGTGTACCTAAAAGGGAGAGTGCCTTTCCTTCGTTGCTGGGAGTTTCTATAATGAGAAATGCAAATCAATTAGAATATATCTATGTTGTGATTATCTGTCATGACTTGGAGTGTCAAAAGAAAAAAGTTTTTTTAATTACCTGCATCAAAATCGACGTAGTCAACGTTAGGCCCGGTATAAATAAATACCGGTTTCTTTATTGTGTTATCCCGTGTACTAACTTTTTCTATCAATCCAATTGCTGTCAATACGTTTGCTATATCGTACAGTCTACGAACTTTTGTTTTGAAACGGGATCTCAAACTTGTGTCTCCCGCTTCCGGCATACGATCTGAATCTGATATAAGAACCTTAGCGGCTATATCCAGGTTGATGACACCATTCTGGGGAACAAACAAGATTGGTGTTTGCATAAATGATCTTAAGGTAATTACTATAGTCATGTAATTTGTCTTGTTACTTACTTTTAGAGATACGAGAAAAAGCATAACAAACTTCTGACACATCAGTCCCAAGCTCTTGTCTTCTTTTATAAAATCAGATGAAGAACTTTGTAACGGTGGTGTTGCTAATAAAGAAGACAATGAATCTTCATCGCATTGTCCATCATATGCTCCATGATTTTTTTGTATTTCACGTATTTGTTCTCTAAGACCAAGTCTAATGGCTGTTGCTTTGAGCTTAACAAGAGTACCAGATAAACCATTTAGTCCATGCCAGCGGTATCGATTTTTTCCAACTTTGGAGGCCATCTCAAGACTTTCTAGTATATTTATAATATCATATATTCTACGTTTTTCAGTACCAAGTGCCTTGGCAGTACAGTCTAAGGAAATTTCTTCTGGAACATCATTGGCCTTATTTAAAGGATAGAGACTTAAAAATCTAAAAAATATAATAAGAATAAAAGACAACTTGAATAGATACTAAAATAAGTATTAAGATAATATAACTTACTTATTACACAAAAGTCCAAGAGACTTTTCTTTCCTAGGCAACAGTTTCAGGGTTTCGGAATCTGATATCTCATGGAATAACTCCAAATTACTACGTGGACTTTTATTGCTATTACTCCAATCAGCAGCACTCTTCAAGTTGGATGCTAACGTTGTTAACAATCGTAGATTCGCAGTAGGAGAAATTGGTGTTGCAATGGCATTCTCAAGATCACAAATTACTTTGCGATCAGGTTCAGGAGAGCTGCGTATCGTCGTATGTCCTGACTCCGACATTTCTATGGAAAAGGAAGAGCCTGTCTTGAAAAGAAAATATTTAAGTAAATTAGAATATCTCAAATATTCATACCTTGGAATTTAATTAATGCTAAAATTCTGTCATTCAATCTACTTTCTTGATCTTCTCATAAATTGCAACCAGTTATCCAGGAACTCCAAGGAACCCGCACAGGAACCTGTGCTGGAGAACCCAGTAGATTGCACCGCGCTGTGAAATCCGTTTCCCCGTTTCTTCTTTTGGCGCGAGCGATTGCCGGGTTAATTTATTGCGTCAGATTTCGCATTAAGCCACTTAATCAACTCTTCTTCTCAACGTCAAACATTAATCCGTTGTATTAATATATTCTATTAGAAAGATATGCAGATCGAGAAAGTTACCGATGATACAAAAAATATTATTTCTGTTTGAGATGATTCTGAATCCTATTGGGTGCATGAGAGTGTCGTTCAGTGCCGTTCCATGCTTGGAAAACAATAGGAATACACGGAATCGGAATAGCCGTGTGAAGGGGTCTAGCAGGGGCTAGCCAGATCAAGCTAGATCGACCAATCGCCATCGTTCTAGAATTGCTACCATCTATTATCTATTTTATTTCTACATCTATTTCAAGAATAATAAATATAAGTAATGCTCTGTTTTTATTTCTAATAATGTATTTACCTTAATACAAGTATAATATTTAATATACGATGAAACAAATATTGTTAATTCTGCTTCTGGTAAGTTTTTGGCTAATGTTCTACAGTTATAATTTTATTCGTGATGCTTCTAAGTTCTTCAGATTTACGTTAAAATTCTTATTTTTAATATTTTCAATCTCTTATTGTTGCTTTAAGTATATTCGCATATTATTAATCTAATCGACTGAGAATGTTGTATGTGTAAGGAATTATCTTATTTTCAATTAACGAAGTCTGATATCATATAATTATATGTGAATATATTTATTGTATAAGAATATATCTAAGGAATATCTATTTCTGTCCTAGTTTCAGGTTTACTTTTCATTTCACAGATACAGGTGTCCAAGATTGTAACAAAGAGTGAACAGTTACTACATTATGTTAGTGACGATGTCCCAGGTGGTTCTTATAAATATTATAGTCTAATGTATGATGGTCTTGTCAAGATATCTTTGACATCCCAGTGAGTTTATTAATCTATATTGATAGAAGATTCTATTTGCTAAGCAATTGTTAAAGATTTTCTACAAACAATTTTTAATCCATCAGAACTGGTGATGCAGATTTGTATGTATCACAATCAACAACCAAACCAACTTATGAACCAGAGCATTATTGTTTGCAGTCTACAACTTGTGGGGAAGATATAATTTATATACCGCAAGGGTAATTGTCTCTTGAACTTCAACACTTGCAGTATGTGAAAAATATAAAATATTGATATTTCTATGTCATTTAGTAGATTTAAAAGGCCTGTGGGTATCGGTGTTTATGGACATCCATCTCACGAATTAAGCAATTATACACTTTTAGTATATAGAGTGGTCACATTGAGGGATGCTGAAATTGATGAACAAAATCTCAGTAGTAACTTTGATACAGAACGTGAATCTAAGGTATATTTATAATTCAGTTTTATTATATAAAAATAGACTAATTAGGATATAAACTATTTGTAAAAGGAGCAATATTCTGTTGTATTTAAAAAATGTTAATATTATAGAAAGAAACATCATCAATAGTTGCTACTTGGCTTTGGTCATTTCTGGATTTGTTGTTTCAAGCAATATTTTTGTGACATAAGAAACATTTTGTTCCAATCCAATCATGTTAGAATATGAGAATCAAATGTTTTTGGAGGTTCTTCAAGAAGATGGTTTAGTTATTGCAGCCAAGTAAGTTGACAGCTATGATCGCAATGAAAAATAATGAAATACTTGTCTTAAAAGTTATATCTTACAGGGGTTTGGGTTTGGATACTGTGTTCATGAATATAATGAAAGTATATTCAGATCCAGGCAATCTAGTTATAGTTCTAGGCACTACAGATTACGATGAACAATATTTCATAGAAAAACTTCGGTCTGTTGGTTTAAAATTTTTACCACGCATTATCACTGCACAGTTTCCATCTAATGAACGGTAAGTAGTAAAAATTCTACTTAAAGCCTAAACACCATTTTCATTGAGAATATCGATTCTAGGGAATTAATGTATTTGGAGGGAGGTGTTTTGTTTGTATCTGGTAGAATTTTGGTTGTTGATTTACTGAAAAAGCGGTTACCTATTCATCTGGTTACTGGGATGTTAATATACAGAGCTCATACCATACTAAACGCATGTCAAGAAGCATTTGCACTTCGTCTTTACAGACAAAGTAATAAGGTATAGAATATTTCTATATATTTTTCTCTACTCTTACAAATCCCAATTTGTTTAGTATAATTTCATACAAATTTATTGTAGACTGGATTTATCAAAGCGTTTACAAACTCGGCACTGGCTTTTACTATTGGATTCGCTCAGGTTGAACGAGTCATGAAAACGTTGTTTGTTAAAAATGTATATCTGTGGCCGCGATTTCATGTCACAGTAAGCAGTAGCTTATCGAAACATAAGGTAATTAAGCAAATATTATGAAACCTATTGATTTTTATTCATATCTTGTTCACCTAATCATGTCTACTTCATTTAAGATTGTTGTTACTGAGTTGCACGTGAAACTTACACCTAAAATGTTGAAAATTCAATCATCATTATTAGATATTATGAATTATATTGTCAAGGAATTAAAGAATACAAACAAATATGTATGTAATATATTTTCCAATACCTATATATATACATATATATATATATATATATGTATATATAAAAACAATTAACAATATAAACATCATGATTAATTGATTTAGCTCGACTTGGATGAAATCACAACTGAAAATGCAATGGCTAAAAAATTTCACAAGCAGCTGCAGCTTCAACTGGATCCCATTTGGCATCAACTCAGTTTTCGAACAAAACAATTAATTGCAGACCTTAAAACTTTACGTTCACTTCTGATGCAAGTGACTTTTTTTCAATATAATTTACCTGATTTTTCAGCGTTGCATTAAACAATATAATAACTTACAATGCAACTTTCGTAGGTGTTTAACTCACGAGGATTCAGTTTCATTCTATGAAAAGTTTTCTCAATTGCGAACTACGGATTATGCAATGAACAGCAGCGGATGGCTTTTGTTGGATACTGTTGAAAATCTTGTGGCCTATGCAAGGGACAGAGTGTTCGATAATAAAAAAGGTAACATTCGTGCAACAATTTTCTTAAACTTATGTAACATCAATTTCATAAATTTCTTATATAGAATTGAAGCCAGAGCCATGTCCCAAGTGGAGTGCTTTATCCGAAATACTAAGAGAAATTCAAGATGATATCGATAAACAGAAAACTGATGAAAAGGTTGATACAGTATTAATTCTCGTGCAAGATCGTAATACGTGTGATCAAGTGAAAAAATATTTGACTATGGGTGCTACGAAATATTTGAGTTTGAAAGCTCAAAAGCTGCAGTCGCTGAATAAAACTAGCAAAGATAAGTAAGTCAGGATATATGTATGTACATGATCTTGTAATTTTTTTCACAATGTATAACATATTATACAATCATTGATCTTTGAGTTGATTTTTCGAAAAATTGAAGAACTCTTTTTCCAGTGTATCAAAAAATGATGCTGTAGAATCAAAGGACACAGACAACGAAGAAGAGACCAAAGAGAGCTATGTACTTTCATTGTCACAAAAACCCTCAGGAACAAATCAATCTAATCAACCAGCAGATCAATCTGATCTTGTGGAAGGTGAACCACTATGTCAAGATCATTTTGACGATTGTTCAGAGGTAAATTTTATTTCGAAATTTTTGCAAACAACCAATTACTATAATGTGATACTGATATCTGATACTTATGCAATGATAAGAAAATATTTTGTATAACATTATTGTAGCTTGCTGATATCGATTTGACTGCTATTGGAACTCCTACATCACCTATAGTCATTGTACAATCACTGAAAAAAGATGGCGATCCAATGGCTTTGCAAAGAATACTTTCAGAAAAAGTGCCTCGTTACATTGTCATGTATGTTGCAGATATTTCAGCCGTGAGGCAACTTGAGGTACCAAGGAGGCTCACATTGGTATTCATTTTAATAAGTTCTTACACATTTTATTTGAACATCTATTACGTGTTTTGCAGGCATATCAGAACAAAAATCCATCGATACAATTGAATGTGTATTTCTTGATCTATGGTGGATCTGTAGAAGAACAGGCATATCTTACATCTTTGCGTAGAGAAAAAGAAGCTTTCGATATGTTGATTAATACAAAAACAGTGAGTTTAATCCAGTCCATCTTAACACAACATAATTAACAATATAAATAAAATTTTTAACTTGCAGACAATGGTAGTTCCTGCAGATCAAGATGGGAAATCCGAAGAATGTTTAGCTCTTATAAGAGAAGCAGGCAGTGCTCTTGAAGATGCTGAAAATACACGGAAAGGGGGGATCCAAGGGGATAACACTAAAGTCGAAGAGAGAGTAATCGTTGATATGAGAGAATTTAGAAGTGAATTACCAGCTCTCTTACACAAACGTGGCATAGAGATAGAGCCAGTGCAGCTTTTGGTACCTTTTCAATTTGAAGCTCAAAAACGTTACTGTACAACTTTCGAGAAGCACGTTCTTACTGATAAATTAATTTCAGATTGGTGATTACATTTTATCGCCGGAAATCTGTGTAGAACGGAAAAGCATCTCTGATCTGATTGGTTCCTTAAATTCAGGCAGATTGTACAATCAAGCAGTTGCTATGACTCGACACTATACCAAACCAATGTTACTTATAGAATTTGATCCAAACAAACCATTCTGTTTTCAGGTCAGTGTTATATTTGCTTTGTTTCAATGAAGTAGTTCGTGCATTAACGATAGAAAACAATTGCATTACTACAGATATATCAAGAAATATTATACCGTTGCAGGGACACTACTACATTAGCAAAGATATGAAAAATACGGAAATAACAGTAAAATTACAATTACTCACATTACATTTTCCTAGACTGAAATTAGTCTGGTCGCCAAGTCCACATGCTACGGCGCAACTGTTTGAAGAACTGAAGGTAATTTGTGTAATGAATCCCCCAAAAAGGACGAAACATTGTAGTCTTATTAAATTTTGTTCCGAAGCTGAACAAAACCAAAGTTTTAAGATATAATAGATATATTATTTAATTATTTTAATTAGTGTACTTTATTCATCCACAGCAAGGACGCGAACAGCCAGATGGCAATAAAGCAGCACAAATTGGAATGGATGAAAACACCGAAGACAAAGAAATCATGGTAGAGAAATATAATTCTCACGTGCAGGATTTTCTTGCAAAATTACCCGGTGTTCATTCCAAGAATTTACGTGTAATATTGAATAAAGGCAAATCACTGGATCATCTTGTTAATTTGACTATGGTAATTTTTACAGACGATAAGCATAGTGACAATAGATTGAAAGTAATTTTTTTTATATTCAGGAGGAACTTACGGATATGCTGAGCAATACGAACGATGCTAAGCTGTTGCACAATGCGCTACATGATAAATTTCTACCAATGAAGGATGCAGGCGTTCAGAATCCTCGAGAATCTTCCAAGCGAGGGAGAGGCATATTTCGAAAGCGAAAGCAATAAAATTCTAATTGTAGTCCAATTTGTATATTTATCACTGTGTAATTAACGTGCATATTTGTTTAGTTTAAATTGTGAGCTGTATGCGCATGATACAATCGAATTTAAAGTACTCTATTAAGGTATATATTGTGATACATGTAACGTATGTTTCTTGTGTTATAAATGATATATTTTGCAAATAAAAAAAGACAGAAAAGTCATTTACGAATAAAGACATTTTATTGAACATTAAATATTTCGAGATAACGAGTTAACCGTATCATATGAGAATACAAATGGTAGAAACGCAGTTATCCTACCTACAGAATAAGTCTTCATACAAATTATTGTATGATGGCGCATGTAGCGTGTTAAATGTTAAGAAAGCGTGAACGTTCAGACAGAGTCCGTGAATATTTATCTACCAGCGCGAAATACGACTGATAAAATAATGAAGGTTACAAGTGATGGTAAATGTATTGAAAAATAATGATACTTTTGAAATTATGACTCGTCATCACTATTCGCACCACCAGCCCGCGGTTTAGGACCGCCTGCACGTTTCGCCATGATTATCTGATCTACTTTTAGAATCGTGCACGCAGAATTGACTGCATATTTCAAGGCCCAATTTTTCGTTAGGTACAAATCAAGAATACCAGCCTCAACGGAATCAATAAGGGAAGCAGAGTCGCCCTGCAACAACATAATTGCATATCACAAATATTATCAGCAAGTATAAAAGTGTAATCTTGCCACACAAATTTTAGACTCGTTTAATACTTACATCAATGTCAAAACCGTAAGTTTTCTTGCCTTCTTTGTGGGCAGCGTACAGTTTCGATAGAAGTTCTGAAGCTCGACTTCCACTGTTTTCTGCTAGCGTTTTTGGGAAAGTTTCGAGAGCCGATGCAAACTTGCGCACAGCATATTGCTCTAGGCCAGGTAGGGTGTCGGCATACGCAGCAATCTGTGCAGCCAATTCAACCTCGGTTGCTCCCGCACCTGCGAGAAACCGCCCATCTCTAGTTATGCCCTTGAACGTGTTCACGCCGTCATCAATTGCTCTTTCAATGTCATCCATGTAATTTTCTGTGGAACCGCGGATGACAATAGTACTGATACGACTTTCATTTCCATCTAGCCTGAATACAACTACGCTAGTATCTCCAAGCTCGTCAATATGAACTGAGTCGGCATATCCAAGTTCCTCCTTGGTTGGTGGCACCTGTGAATAACGTCAGTGATAAAAAACTAGGAAATTTCAAGGGTGGACATTTAAAGTAACCTTAGGCTTACGTATTGTTAGACTACTTTCTATAACATTAAGAAGATCACTAACCAACTTGGATAGAGCGGTTCCACCCACAGCCTTGCATAATCGCCGTATGTCGAATTTGCTGGGAATACGGACAGCCATCAGGTTGTATTTGTTCATGTAATGAAGAGCCATATCACCAAATTTTCCACCGGAGACTATAACTGAGGCACCTGAGTCAGCAACTGATTTTATTTGCGACTCCAGCAAGGATTCTTCACCACGGGAGAACTTCATGAGTTCATCCGCATTCTTGATCAAAACTGTGCCCTTGGTTTCAGTCTGGATTACATCAACGGCACAGGTGTACACTGCGATTTTTGCGGTTGTCTTCTTTGTCACGTCACCTTCGACCTGACGTTTGAACACCATACCCTGAACTACCTGCGAGGAGTTTAATCCTGCACCAAGGATCTTGCAGACGCGAACATTGTCTACATTGAATGTTGTCTTCTCTGGGAGAATGGAAACACAGGCTTGACTGACAAATGAAGCTAGAAGATCTTCGTTGCCATACTGTTTGCTCATTATCGACGTCTTGATTCCCTTCTTTACTTGCTCCAAATTACGATAATCCTTGATCTCGTAAACGATCAGCGTCGAAAGAATCTCTTGTGCCTTTTCCAAAGCAGATTCGTAGCCTTCCACAATTTCAGACGTGGTGATACCCTAAATAAAAAAAAAACTTTTGGCAAAGATACATATGATTTGTGCAGCGTAATGAATGTTGTTAATAAATATATCTCATACCAGACGCAAGAGTTCCTCTGCTGCTTCAAGTAAAGCACCAGCAAATATGATGACAAAATTTGTACCATCTCCCACTTCTGCTTCCTGCATTTCTGCTGCAAGCACCATCAACTTGGCAGCTGGATGCTCTACTTCAAGCTCTTTAATAATTGTTGCTGCATCATTTGTCACGAACATCTTTTCTATGTGGTTAATGATCATTTTGTTCATTCCGTTCGGCCCATATGCTGTTCGGATAGTTTGTGCAAATTGTTTACATGCCGCGATATTTCTATATACAGCTTCCTCTAGTCCAGAAAGATACTGTTGAATCAAAAAATTTAATTTTATATGGTCAATATTTTACAAACATTGTTTAATAACAAAAACATCTAATTCCTGGCCTATGAACAAGAATTATTATTAAAAACCGGCTAAAATAATGGATCCGTTACAATATATGTATAAGCATGTAATTTATGTTTTTTTGGAAAATTTATACACGTGATCTTCAATTTATTTATTAAATGCTGCTCCATTCATGGCATGGCAAAATATCAAGAAAATTATCTACAAATAAAAAGAATAATATATGACACCCTAATATGAACAATGCATCTTGTAAAACTATTGCATCGTATGAGATTTTATCCAAAATTTTATCCATAAAAGGCGACATCGCTACAGAATGTTCTCGGTGGCCGCCCCCACAAGGGATCAGTCATCCTTGCCGGTAATTGTTTGAGGCTCAAACACTTTTGACACGATGAGATACGAAAGCTAATATCAAATAATACTCACGCGGGCCCCATCCTTTAACATTTGAGCCATACCAGGCGCTTTTGGTACATGTAAAGCCATTTTTTTGAGAATTTCAGAAAATCACACCGTCACATGTACTCCTGTTCGACGATCTGTAGTTACTTTACCACGAGAAAGACGCTCCGTTCGCTTATATCAACATTCGAGATTCTCGAATCGAAAATCGATATTCCAACAATGAATGTGACCATTTAAAAAATTATTAGACATAAAACTTATTGTTTTCAAACGTTTCAATATCACAAATTCGATTCTTTAATTGATACATTCTCTGTATCAATAAATTTCTTCTCCCGATTTCAAAGCAATTATAGTATTTTGAGAAAAGTTTGTTGTAGCGCTAAATCGATTTTTACAACAACCGGATGTCAGCTGTGTAATCGAAACACTTAATTTGTATCGACCTTGCAGGAAAACGACAATCAGCCATTAATTGTTAGCGCTGTGAACCTAAAAACTTGGCAGTTTACTCTGATTCAGTCAAATCTAAATTTATAAAGTAAATTCTAGAAGGATTCTGAACGCTATATAAGAACTGTGAGCAGTCGGTGTACAGTGTATCCCACTGTCTTGTTTGTGAGCGTCCCTAATTAAGGGTTGTGCTTCCTAGGCCACAAAGGCCGTTTTTTCTTCTTTCAAGTGTTGTGACCACGCCCAAAAATAGGCCTCTCGGACACGGCTGTTATGGACATGGTGATCACAAATTTACAACAGCAACGTCAAGTGACTGAGCAGTTACGCCGTGAGGCCGCGCTCAAAAGAATCACCGTCAGTAAAGCTGTCGAAGATATCATGAAGTACATAACGGAGCACGAGCAGGAAGACTGTCTACTCGTTGGCTTCTCATCGCAGAAGTCAAATCCTTTCCGGGAGAAGAGTTCCTGTAGCATTCTCTAAGGTCATCATGCATCTCTACGTCAAGAAAATAATTTAACGATGTTCTATTATCTATATTTCTCATTGAAACTGTTTCTATCGTATCTGTATACAACAGAGACTTTGCAGAATGGCGTTTTCTTATAACTCCTAAAGTTTTTCCAATTTTCTGTATTTATATTTATATTTGTATAAGTTTGTCATCATTGACTGACCAAATGTAAGGACAGAGTTCCTCTTTTTTAAAATATGCCATTGCTAACATCAAGAATCTCTGCCATTAATATTTAATAACTATGGCCTATGACATTGAATTTAATAGAATTGGATCTGAACGACACATATTACTTTACAGCTTCATGTAAAGTGTAAAAGCATTGATTGAGAATCCATTTATCGTGTGGATATCAGCTTAGCAGTTTCTCAATTTTTAAAATTCATTACAGGACTATGATCACTTGTAATACAATGATTGTTTGATAAATGTTGTAAAGTCTAGTGTTCTACAAAATTCTGGTTTTGTCGTTTAACAAAATTCACTTTTTAATTAGTTGATGCTGCTACTCCATTGTTTTTGATTACATATAACATTATTGAAAAACATGTTGATGTGAAAGTGACTATATGTAATGTGTAACAGGAATCATGTCACAGGTGACACAATTCATTGGTATAGAAAAAGTTTAAACTATCTTCATTAATGCCAAAAAAGCAGTATATCTTAAACTACTCTATATTTTTATAGAACATATACCCGACTACATTTAATTACTATTTACACATCTTGTAAGTGAAACTCATCTAATACAAAGTAAGTTAAAGCAAGTGAACAAATTAAATCTGCTACAAACACTACTGTTGCACCAGTATATCCACAGTCAAATCACTTTCAGAAAAAACAAACAAGCAGCTTTGAAATTAGAGAAAATCAATGCAAAGCTGATGCATCCGCGTTTACCAACCCATAGTTTGCTGTGCGATGTATTCTGTTTCTATCATGTAACTATCTATGATGGACAATTAACATAATTTTATATCATGATTGTGTCACAGATGATCAGAATATTTTCAAATTTTTTTTACAATAGTATAAAAGAGATATTGAAGTACACTGCATATTTTGTACCTATTTCTGTATAGATGATTTTCAATATAAAAATTACATGTTTAAGACAATATGTACAATATGTATGGTTCTAATTTGTGCCAATAAATTTATGCATAAAAGGATTAAGTATATTGTTGTCTTTGTTTCACATTTCTCTCTTTATTCAACACTTAAAAATATTATACATGAAAGAAAAAAAATTAAGAAGTAATCGTGACCACAGTAGCTAGTGGAACAATCCTGGTTTCTGAGATAATAAAATCACATTATTATTAAAATTTCATTTATATATTATTATTGTACTGCGCATCACTCTGAATATCAGAGTATTCAAGTTTAATTGCCTATTAGGAAAATGAACTGTCTCTCCATACATATGACAGTCGCAGTTTACATTATGAAACCTGAGACATATTTATCATCACAATTAAATCATTTCCAATCACCAAAAAACACGTTCGATCTGGCATTATAGTATGACGAAATTTTGGTTCCCTTTATAATAAGGCACCGTAGTGAGGAAAATTAATGAATAAATTTATCCTAATTCTGCAAATAGTACACTTCTGAAATGGAAATTTCATGTGATTATCTACAATATTATTTTGCAATTAACACAACGTGAATTATATGAAAACAAAATAGACAAGTTAGAACTCTCTAATCTGTTAACGAACTTATATTATTATCAAAGATATCACAATATCATTATATTCCTCCTCGTTTGCCAATTTACTCTTATTAGAAGTTCAAACTATTTCCTTCTTCTATTATCTTTCGTAGATAAGCTCCTTGTTGTTCTAGATCCCTTTGAGATTTCATTCGACGATACAGTACAGGACAATCCAAAGAAGCACAATCCGCATTATCAGGTCGTTTAACACAAGATTGGCATATCTGCAACAATTACTTTGATCAGAAGCAATTCTTAATAACTTGTATATAATGAAAATTTGAATCACTCACTTTAATAAAATTATAGTAACCTCGTTCTAGCTGTCTCAATTTTTCCTGTAGAATAACTAAAACTCGTTCAGGATACACAGCACAGTTATGACAAATTTTATTCTTTGAGAACTGTCCACAAACAGCACAAGCTGCCGTATCAAAATATTGAGAAATTGTTGTTTTCTGTTTATCTCCTGATTCTATGGTATAACGAGCAACAATTTGATGATGTGGCATTTCATTGAACCTAACAAATAAAAGTAAATAATAAACGACTCGAGCAATGCAATACAATAGAAATAAAACTAGGCTCAACTTACCATGCGTTTATATCAACACCGAAGAGGTTAAAACATCGATTCAAGGGTGGTATAATAACTCTTGTGATGTAATAAATAGCATTTGGTCGCAATCCCGGGTCTGATATTAATTCCCAAGGACTTCTTACACAATGGATCAAAGCTTCATTTGGTGCACCAGCAACTATAATGTAACGTACTCGTTCACTGACTCTAGGTACAGCACGAGGATCTTTCTGAATAAGTCTTCGTGTAAGTTCAAGAGCTGGTACACAAGCTGATGCTTTGTATCCTTGAATTCCACGGAATTCGCGTGCAAAAGTTAAATCCTCAATAGATACTCGACCTTGTAGAACTTTTGTAAGCTGTCTGGTAACGTACTGCTTAACCAAAGACACATCTTTTGTATCAAAAAGAATTTTTAAGGATTTTTCAAGGATCTGTAATATTGAAGATTAAGCATGTTAGATAATTACCTTGAAGCAAGTTTTATGTATGTTGTATATGGTATTGTACCTTTGCAACTGCTGGACAACCATCTCTGCGCACAGTCTCAATGCCCTTGGCTAAATATTCTGGTTTCTCTTGATCTGGACTTTCATACATGTACCCGCAATATCGCTTCTTCGTCTACGTCCACATAATTACTTTACATTTTGTCTATAACATTAAGGATTGAGTAACGAAAGACTAGAAAACTCACCTGTAAGATAGCTGGATGCAGGACCTTCTCAAACTTTAACTTAACAGGACGTGGATTAGCTGCAGTAACCGTATCAGCGATTTCAGCACCAACTTTAAATGCCTCAGCCTTCGACTTTCCTGGCAACAACACGAACAACGAATCTGTGTCACCGTAAATAACACGAGCACCCCATTCAGGTTTGGACTCTACAATTTTGATTGCCCGTTCTAACGTTTCTCTGCCTTTGCTCACAACGCTGTCACCAATCTGAAACAAATCAGTAATAAATTAAACAACTATACAACTGATTGGCTGTTAGAATTTATAGTAACACAAGTACTAACTTCAATGCACGGCATTCTGCCACTGAAATTGGCAGCTGTATATCCATAAGTAACATTGGCAATAAGCTTGAGGCCAAGTTGTCGCGAATGAAGAGCACGTTGCAGTGTGCGATGCTCTTGTGAATGATCTTTCATTGCTTTTTTCACCATCAACCGAGTGTCTAAGATTTCGTTTAACATCCTAGGAAGGATTCCTCTTCTTACCTCAGGCTTTACAAAGGCGACACCACAGGGTGCAAAATTAATATTATCGCCTAATTTCAATATTGTGTCTTTAGTTACTTTGAGGGTCGTTGCACCAAATTCAAAGGGTTCTGGCCTACACAGAAAACATGATTGTGATTCTACACTAGTGGAAAAAATTAAGGGATCAAAAAAAATTTCCAAATTTTTAGCGATTTTTCGAATGGCTGTATCTTCGGTAAAAATGTTCGTATCAGAGTCATAAAAAAAGCAATTTGAAGCTTAAAGTTTCTAGTTTTACGATCTTGAGACAAAAATTTTTTCAAGTAACAAGTATCGCGGAATCCTAACAAATATGGTAAAGAAAAAATTTCCGAAATTTTTTTTTTTTAGAGATTATGAGCGTTTGAGAGCAAAAAACGTGATCCTTTAATTTTTTTAAAAATGCAATCGAATGAAACAAAAAACCGGCTGGATGGATCAAATTGAAACTCTGTAGGGCTTTTATGGGTATATTGACCTGTAAAAGGCACATTTAACATTAGTTGTTTTCTCAATATTCTTAATTCAGCGCGTGATTTTCCAAAAAACCTCCAAAAGCCCTTTTTTTCGCGATTTTTGAAAGTCATTTTATGAATGGAAAAAATTTTTTGTTTAAAAAAACAATGGCTGAACCTTGTAGAGAATTCATTCAAGTTTCTGAAACCCATCTTCAATTCGCTAGACGACCATTGGTTGCTGAGATATCGATTATCAAAGACAAAATCATCCATTTTCATTTCAAGCCCGATAGCTCGGCGAGATATGGTCATATCAAGGCTTACAAAAAAGCAAATTAAAGCTGGATAAACAATCTACCCGATCCGTATTGTGGTTCAGCTGGAAAAATTTTTTTCGAGTCCTTCAACGAAAAAAAAAACAAAAAAAATTCGGAAATTTTTTCTTCACGATATTTGTTACGCTTCCGCGTTTCTTGTAGCTTGAAAAAAATGTTTGTCTCAAGATCGTAAGACTAGAAACTTTAAGCTTCAAATTACTTTTTTTATGACTCTCATACGGCCATTTTTACCGAAGATACAGCCATTCGAAAAATCGCTAAAAATTTGGAAATTTTTTTTGATCCCTTAATTTTTTCCACTAGTGTATAATAAATTAACTTTGCAAGTAAAGGTGATACTTACTGTCCAATATGTTCGATTCGTCCCAAGCATGTGGAAAAGCAATAGTTATATGCTATGATGATACTCGGATACAGACTTTGAAAGTCAAGGACTATCACTGGATCGCTGTAAAATTGTGACTCTGGTTCCATTATCAATGGTAGAGATTCCGGGGCCCTCATGTGAGCCCTTTGATTAGTACTTGGTGACACGGGCACATAGTTCAGAGGTTTTGCTAGTCTTAGCATCATGGATTCCACACGAAATTGAGATCCTCTAGAGAAAACCTCATAAAATTGAATACCAAAGAGCCGTGCCAGTTCACTGGTTCTTCCTATAGATGATAATTTAAAAAAGAAAAATAATATAAAGCTCCAGTTATTTAAATTTATATTTTTTTTTTATAAATGTGCTTCGAATTTACCAATGAGATCCAACTGATCCAGAATTTTGAATACTCCAAGAACTCGAGTAATGTAATGATCAACGACTTTCCACCTTGTTCTTGGATTTCGCTCACTCCACCAAGTAGTCAAAATTTCAAAGGATGGACAAGGATGACGTTCCTTCATTACGTGAAACATTACACTTTCAAAAGTGTAACTCAACAATGCTATGTTATTCAACATAAGATTGAGACTTAGTACATTTTTGTGAAGAGTTGTATTCCTATATTTGAGTTATCTTTAATGAGCACTAATTGGATTTACCTGCTTCGTGCCTCATCAATCGCCAGGCATTGAGAATAATACGACCAGGAAGTTTAACTCCAGCTAAGGCATCCAAATCTGGTGTCTGATTATCTGTATTAGCATTGTGATTTAAATTGGGAATACGTGAGATGCGTGCTGCTAAATTTAAACCTAGATAATTGGCCCTTTGGAAGACGTATCCCCAAGACAAGCATTCTATTTCCCAACCGATGAAGATGTCTGGATCGGTGCGACCAATCAGAAGAAGAAGAGCATTTAATAATTCTTTCTCGTTAGAGACGTAACTGGTTTCACAATTCGTATGGGAACCCAACAAATAGTTCGAGTTATTCTTCATACTTTTAGCGGCTGAGCTGATTATTATATCACCTGGAATAATATATTCGTTTTTAAAAATGTTCAGAATTATTTCTGAGTCCGTAACATATATTCGCCAACCATATTCTAACGGCTTCATCTTGGATGTTGTCGGCACATCGTTCTGGATAGAATAAAAGATTGCGCTTATTGAATCATGCTGAGGATCCGGCAATAAACTTCCACGTGTGCACACATGAACTTCCAAACACAGTATCGTCAAGTATTGATGCTGTTAACGAATTATAAGTAAGATAATGTCACAAAATTATATCGAAGCGTATGATTTTGAAATACTTACTGTAACAATAGCTTTGACGTTTTGTAGATTCTCATTTCCCACGTCTCTACCGCTACTGACATGACTCACACCTTCTATTTGTCCACACGAAATCCCCAAACGTCTCGACAGTTCAGTTTTGTTGTATAAACTTAATTTTGGATTTGTACTGTTTGTTAATTTATCGGATCTGATGTCCCTGATAGAAACATTGTCCTGTACTGTATCATCCCTCAAAGACCATTGTTGTGATTTTACCCCTGTATCTTTTGCTCTATCAACTTCTACAGCAGATAATGAATCTTTGTGTTGTTGACAATTTTTAGTTGTTTCATGAGCAGGTAAAATTAAGTTGGAGATATTCCATATGGAGCATTCATTCTTCTCTTCAACAGTTTTCGAGTCATTTTGTTTACTTTGACGTTGTTCTTGTTCAATTTCTTGTTGGTGATCCGTTGTTTCCTTATTACCTTTCATCTTAGATTCTCGTCCGGCTAACCAGGCTCTAACGTTTTTTGGTGATGGCGGTTTGAACAATGGTTCTATATCCATAAATTCATGCCCAGCCAAGGCTTGAGTGATGTCGTTTGATCTCAATTTTGAACCAGATGGATGAAATTCATCCACTTTCATTCGACGCCACTTTCTTATACCAGTGACATTCTCCAAGAGGGATTTCCAGTTTGGTAATTCCGACATACCGGAAATTCGTGATTGAAAAATAGCTTTTTGTGCAGGAATATCAGATACGTTGCTATAAAATGGTGTTTTGTTTCTGCATTTTGGAATTCCATAAGATTCCATGCTTTCTATTACACTCGCTCGACTGGGAGGATCAATCTCGGGTAATATATCTATTTCTTTGCTACCATTTTCTTCATTATATGTTTTAAGATCTTGAGATGACTCACGTATCTCGTTTAGACGCGCATCCACGTACTGCGTAAACGTAACATTATGTACATCCTCCTCCTCAGTCAGTTGATCTGCAGTCTCATCAATAATTCCTATTACAGAATTATCGCGGTTTGACATTTCTAATAATCTCTGCTGCGTATTAACTTCGTTTTCTTCGCTATCGGAGTATTCTTCTTGTAAGATATTTAAATTCTGTTTTTCATTAGTGACCTTAAATAGTTTTGTACCGGAAGTCGTAACTTCTTTTATTGTTTGAAGTTGTCCTTCTCCTCTTTCCGATTGTATTACAAAGTCAAGCCTTTTGCGAACTTCAGTACCACTTCGAGTTGCAGTTTTGTTGTTCGCATCAGTAACTTTATTTGTACTTGCACAAGTACCAGTATTATCTTGTAGTCCTTGTATCCACGTTCCTTGGTCTAGGTGAAATTATGAGCAAATAAATTGTTTTCTTTGTGAAAGTATAGAAAGCAGCTTTGATTTATTGAATGAATCGAAATACAGAAACTTTGTATACAAAAGGAAAAGAAAAATAAAAGAAATGCTTTTAAAAAATGATCTATACAATGTGGGTATGTTCAGAAAATTCACATCTCGACACACTCACCCATTGAATTACTTCCCTTAGAAACTTTTGCCGAACTGTTGCCCTCGCCTGAAATTTAAGAAATAGCTGTGTTAAATATCAAAAATTTCTTAAGCTCAATGCCAATTCGAAAAGTATTTAAATGTGTGCAACTTACAATGTTCATTTATAGGTGATAAAACGCTGTTTTCACGTAACGGACTACGACGCCGCATACGTCTCATGCTCTTGGGTGTAAAGCATCCCAATTGCGAACAAGAACCCATATCAGAATTAGTATCAACCCCTCGACGATCACTACATTCGGCAGATTCTTTTCTAGTAGAAGATACCTTGGGAGACGTGATAACAATATTTAGCGGTGAATAAGTTCGCGATATACGTCCAGGACTCTGTAACGTACTTGTTCTCAATGGAGACTGTAACGGAGTTTTTGGTGATAGTCCAGCTGTCCCCACGTTAATGCGTTTACGTGGCGATTCGTTGTCAGAATTGTAACTATGTTGTTTTCTTTTCCTACCCGGTGTAGCAATAGTCTTCACATTTTCCTGTGCGGATTTCCTGCACGATTTGTATATGCAAATACGCTTTTCCTCCCGCTCCACTGTTACATCAGGATCTATGGGCTCTGATTCGTCTGAACTTGTGTCCCCAGCACCGTCAAATGCAGGAATAGAAGATTTTGTCTTATACTGTCGCCTAATAACTCTTGTACGCCTAGCTTTCTTAGGAATTATTATACTTTGTTGTTGAAGCCATACCCTGGGCTCTTGCAGTTGTATGCATGTTGTTTGTCTTGTTGGTAGCCAATCAACTCTTTTCATATGAACGTCACAAAGACCTATTTTGTACATGAAACGTTGTTTTAATGAGACATTATTCATATTCACACGCATTTCATTATAACTTGTTTTTGCTACTAGCAGCTTAGAGTCTGCAAATAGTGTTTGCACTTTATTTCTCTGTTTTGCAATGTCTTTATGCGCTAATAGTCGTGGACCGGGATCTAATTTTCTAGCGATACTCAGTTTTTCCGTTATAGGTATGTTCAGATAACTAATAGATGAATTATATGTCGATTTATTTTTTTTCGAACGCCCATTATGTAGCGTATTAATCATTTTCATTGCTTTCTTGGGTACATGATTAATATCACGTTTTTGTGAAAGTACATCTTTCTTCTCTGTATGTTTAAACTTAATAATTTCTTCAGGGGACGACACACTTTTATCATTGCTCAATGGTTTAAGATACGTTTTCAATTTATTTAAATCAATTTTCTCAAGATTGATGGAAACCTTTCTATGGTATACAGGTATTTCTTTTGTCATTAAACATTTTTCTTCATTAGTTTTATTTTCTGTGAAACTTAATCTGTTTGTTTTGATTTCTGATTCTACTTTCTGACTTTCAGCACATACATCAGAGATCCCTTTAATTCTATCATTTTTGAACGAGGAATCTATCTCAGTAACACTTATTGAGTTAATTAACAACCTTCTGGTATCCAGTACATCGTTTAATAGATTTTCATTTTGTGATGCTTCAGCGTCTTTTTCAGCGACTGTGTCACTTGTCTCACTACTTCCATTCAAATCGTCCTCGTCGTAGACATCCAATCCCTGGTGGTAGATCATAGTAGAACAATCCTCTTTGTTACACGACGTCGTATGTGCAACTGTATTTTGTGATGTCGCAATTCGTTCTGTTTCTTCTTTAGATTGTGGAGCAAAGTCTTCCTCGAAAAGACATTCTGGCACCTGCGAAGTTACAACGTCCACATCGTATTCTCTGTTGGGAGAAAAACAAATGTCAGTGCTTCTGACAAAATGTTCATAAATTTGAGTATCTTCCAACGTCTTGTGGGCAGGTAAAGGTACATCTTCCATGGGTCCACTTGTTTCAAGTATTGGTGTTAATAAAGTCTCGTTGTTGCTCTGAATAATATTTGCTGTTGCAGTCAATTCATCAATTTCGTTTGAAAGGGTGTACGCCTCACTGTCAACGTTGACCTGGCAGTCATCACTGGCCACAGTTTTCGTAGAGGATGAGACAATAACTGGCTCTCTCCTTCTCCGTCTCGACACCTTTTTCCTAGTAATCCTGTCACAAAATATATTTTGGCATTGTCTAACATTGCCTTGACGAAGCACACTTTTTGTACAATTATCAATTTTATTAATAATTTTGTTACGAAGGAGAATTTTTAATCGGGTTCGCGAATCCATAGAATTATTTACTTCCTGAACTGCAAAGTTACCTGTTTTTGATACACTTTCATCAACACTTTGAGGTTGTTCACCAGTTTCGATTTTGACAGGACTCAATACATCTGGACAAGCGTTAATACTGATTTTCCCAGAAGATCTTCTTCTCCGTTGGTTTTTGTTCCCTTGCGCATTCGAATTATCCAACATAATTAGATTTTCATTGTTCGCGTCACAAGAATTACACAAATTACTCTCTTTCTCACAATCCAACGATTTGTTAATAGTGGTTTCTACGTCACAGTTGTTGTTAACACTTGAACTTGTACTTTGAGCGTGAATATCCTTTCGTGCAATCAATCTTTCTTTTTTACATTTCACAACTGGTTGTACATCGCTCCGAACTGATATGCATTTCCTTTTCTTAATACGCTTGAGACTTTTCTTCTTAACCATTTTGAAGTTTAACTGATTTTCTACTTCTTTTGGCGATTCGAATGTTGTCTTATTAGCACAATCGTTATCAGTGTCAACAAAATTTGAAGTTTTAAGACCACTGGCTGCATCTAATTGAGCTTCATCCAAATCAATTTTTCTTAGTCGTATTACAGGAATTGGACATTGACGTTCAGTGCAAAGTATACTGTCTGACTTTTGCCGCTGTCCACGTCTTCTTTTCTCAATTACCCAAATTTGATTAGTAGAGGAACATTGCTTCAAGTGAATCTTCTTTTTGGAATATTTAACGTGTCTATGACCAACAACTCCCTGTAGATCACTACTATGAGAGCGATACGAAGAATAGTGAGAATATAGCGAAGCATCTATAGGAACATTGCTCGTGCTATTTTCTTCGTCAGTGGGTTTACTGTTTCTCGACCTTCTTGTACATTTGGAGCCATTTGGTTTTAAAACAGATTCTAGATTGGTCTTACAACCAGTGGTCTTTTTATTCAATCTATCATGAACTTCATTGCATTTTGGATTAATGCACTTCTTAGAATTTTTATATAGCCGTTTCGGTCTGGTACACCTTATTACATTAGTATCACATTCAATGATCTCCTCGCCTTTCTGAATAGCTGATTTGCTGTCGCGACTAGAAGCGTGAGACGGATTCTCAGGTTGACCTACCTCACTTCCGAACTGTCCAGTTATTCTTTGGCTTACTAGACAATTGACTGACTCCTCTGGATTTTCAATGGTGCACTTTTTTAATGGTTTTTCCGTACATTGAAGATTTTCAAGTTCTTCCCAAGTAGCTATAACGTTGCAATTATAATCAAAATCATCCGGCGATATCTCTACGTGCTCCGTTGTCTTCTCATTCAACTTGGAAATGACGTCAAGACTTTTGTTATTATCACAGTCTTGTGTCTTAGGTATCACTGAAGAGTCAGTACTAATATCAGTCAAACTGTCAAAGCATGGCGATATAGGTGCATCTAACTTCTTGCCAATTTCCGGTACTAGAGGCACTGCACGATCTTCTATAATTGTCAAATTTATAGAATCAACATTTGTTAGATCCTTGAAAACGTGTGGTAATAGAGAACTATCTAGCAAACTAGCGTATTGATCTTGCAGTTCCGTCAGATCTGACTTATCAAAGATAGCGCTCTCAGTGAAACAAGGATCACCATTCAGTACTGTTTTTGTAGAGATACATTCATCCATGATGTTTTGTTTGTTCGTATCTGATACTTCGTTACCATTAAAGGATAGCATTTTTATTTCACTAATTGATTGGCAATTATCAAGATCAAGATCCAGATCTGATTCGACTTGTGATAGATGTTCAAAGAGTTCATTCAAGACTCCGTAAGGACAATCAGAACTCAACATGTCAGATTCAAAATTTGTTTCTGTACAAACAACATAAGTAGAGCCATTTGAACTTTCAAGTTGTGTGTTTGAATTATTTTCTTGGATATTCTTAATCCCCTTTGGTGACAGTGTCAAATAGCTATGGCTTAAGTTCTTGGCTATGTTTGAAGTGGGTGCCCTTATTTCTGATTTAAGAACTTTAGGTGACAGATCACCAGCTCCGTCATATTGCGGAATGTCAACCTCTTCTTGAATATCGGTGGAATTGTTGCTGACTTCCGTTGGAAGAATCCTTTGACGAGGAGCACTTTCGAACGTGCTGCAACCAGGTATATTATTCTCTCTAGTGATATTTTCAGATATGAATGACTGACCAGACGATTTTTGAGTAATATCCCATGAGCTCATTGTATCCAGTTCCAGACATGTTAGATTTAAATCAGCAATTTCGGTGTCATCCTCATTATCACTTTTATTATCTATTGTAAGCAAGTCCGAGAATTGTGAACCGAGAACACTATCATTGTCAATTACGGTATTGCTGTTAGATGAATTGCTTTGAGCCATATCCATCAACATCTCAACCAATTGCATATCATCCCCTGTCACTAAAACAAATGAAAAAATGCATGCATCATAAACTCATTCATGTGAGTAACTTACGAACAGTTCGTATGTACACGAAAGAACATTCACTTACAAATACTACTGTCGCCATCGCGATCTTCTCCTTTTCCCTGTACAAAAGGACTGACAGAAGTTGTATTATCAGCATTAGTCACTAAATCATGACTGCGTGTAAATGTTCCATTACGTTCATCAGATGTCAAATGATTTTCAAGGCAGGAAGCACTCAATGTTTTTTCATTATTTTGTAACTCAACGGGATACGAAGATGGAGTAATACTTGTCGAAAGAGTACTTTCATCGCACTAATCAACATAATTATATATTACTTTAACAGTTGAATAATATTTACATTTATATATTTTTTTAAAGATTGTTACATACTTGGGAAATGAGAAACAGGCGTTGAGCCAATCGTTCTGCTTGATAAAGATCTTCATCGGTAGGATTAAAAGGTGGCCTGTCAGGACTCAACGGGTTCATCAGCTGAGAATCACTACTATGCATTCCAGCTTGTGCCCTCCGAGCCCTCTCTTCATTCCAAATTGTAGCTAAACCGGGATTCAAATCCAAACCTGCTTCTATCGTTTTTCTGTTAAGAATGTCTGATGCCACAGCATCAACTTCTATTTCACAGGTACTTTGACGTACGACAGAATATGCAAGGTATTTCTTTGAACTGGGTTCACTATTATGATTACTCTCGCCACTTGATCCCATTTCTAATAAAGTGCGGGTGGAACGACGATATTTTACGTTATTTACATTTACAGTGCTCATGCCATAAATGTTGTAATCTATCATAAATTGTAAAATGTATGGGATGTGAGCTTCATGTGGCTGTAGACTTTGCTTCAGTACTAAACCGTTCTGAAAATTATTTACTGTATATCATAAGAGATTACTTATAAAGTCACTAATGCTGAAATTCAATGTATTAAACGATACCTGTAATAGATCAGCAGCTTTCTTGATCATTGCTGGATTATAAAAATATACTTTAAAAAATTGATGTTCCTTTTTGTGATATCCATAGAATGGTCTACAAATTAAATATTTTTTTAGATGAGTTTTATGTGTCATCACACAAGCTTCATATAATATTTATAATTTGACAAGCATTGACTTACATGCCAGATACTTTCTGAATCTTAAATACATGTTGATTCTTGGATGCTGCACATCCTAAAGATACATTGATTGCGGAGTCTAACGATGTGGCAAGATTATATGCGAGTCTATTTCCATCTTCCATGCTTGTACATGGTACATAGATGTATGGAAATACCCCATGAATATGTAAACACGTTTTTTCACCTATATGTAGATATATTAAGTTATCAATTTATACAAACAATGACAGAAAAATATTTGTAATCTTACCATTTTGCGTAGATCCAAAAATCCTAATAACAGGTACATGTTTCACTTCTGATCCACGAAAATCAGAATACGTGGGATCCAACCCAGGCACTGGCGCAGCTTGATAGCTGTCAGCAGTTACCAAGAGCATGGAAAACATCAAGTATACCTACTACAAACAGATTTTTAATATATTAATAAATATTTCCTATAAATAGTTTTAATGTGTATAAGTATTGTCCCCACACTGCCATGCAGATAATAATACTGAACACCTAGCACAAATAATTGCACTGATTTTTATATATCTACTTAATATCAAATGAATGTACCACAAAATATTAATAAGGAAAAAAGAGCCTTTAAACAGAACCTAGCGAATTTTCGGTGTCAAATAATAATTTCGTATGAAAATTCGTTAGGCACTTAGATTAGTGAAATAATTTGTACACTGCACCAAATACATATCATGCATTGCACGTGAGTGTTGCTAACGCGCAAAATTCACCAAACATAAAAATCGAATGTGCAAGCACTCACCAAGATTTTTTCTTTGAATATTGCAATTTTTAAAAGCGCTTTATATGAAATTCTTTCACGAAAGATGTCTATTGTCAAAGAAAGCCATTGCTTTACAAGCTTGATCTTGCAAATCGTTGTGCATACGTGCATTCATAATATTATCGTTACTAAATGGCGACAACTATTGTATTGAGACCCAGCTGAAGAGCTTCATGAAATTTTCTAACAGATAATGAACTCATTGGATAAGTTAATAATCGACACTTATCATATCTTAGTAAGTTAGTTACGTAGTTCTTAAACTTACCGACGAAACTGTGTTTGTTAGATACAGGCGGATATTACATACAGGGCCATCTAACAAAAAATAGTTGATATTTTTAATTATGATATTTAAATTCATCTCAAAGATGGCTTTACCAATGCCTTCTCGGAGTTACTGCACCCTTAAACCGTGAAATACGAATATTTAAAACAATGAGAATTGTATTATTACTTGTATTAATAAACTTAAGACTACTCGTCTTAGCAACAGATGATGGATCCAAAAAAAAATTACAAATTGGCATTAAAAAACGTATTGACAATTGCAATGTGAGGTCAAAAAAGGGTGATGCACTGTATGTGCACTATGTGGTATGCTAAAAACATTAATATAGAACTTTTAATAAAAGTGTGTTACTTATTAAATATATTTTCTATTCCAGGGTACATTGGAGAATGGAACAGAAATTGATAATAGTTCCAAATATGAAGAACCTTTTTTGATAACTTTGGGTTATGGACAGGTGATCAAAGGATTGGAACAAGGCCTCATGGGGTAGTTATTTAATTTAAACATTATTATCACATATGCTATACTCATTATTTTAGTCATATTGGTGATATTACGCATGTTTTTGATATTTTAGAATGTGTGCTGGTGAAAAGAGAAGACTTTTAATTCCTTCTGATTTGGCATATGGATCTCATGGAGCATTGCCAACAGTTCCTCCTGATGCTACTATTATTTTTATGATTGAACTAATAAAATTAGTCCAGAAGGAAGTACTTTCCCAGTCAGAAGAATTTGTTATAAGGGATGATTTGTAGCATTCTTTGTGAACAAAGGTCTCAGAGAAATGGACTGATGAACATTGAAGAGAAAACTATATTTTGATTAAAAACCTGTTGGATAGTCAACAGAATATTTACAATGTATATTATTCTAATTAAAGTTTATTATATGGTACAATAGTTATATATATATTAAACTTTATATAAATAACAATAAAGCACATGAGAAAAGACTCATTGTTTAAGGAAGTTAATATATAATACAATTATGAATTATTAGTATTATATTTCTTATGTTTAATAAGCATAGTTTGAAGCTAAATTATATATTGATATTATTCCAATGTTCTTTGTACATTTATTTTTCAACTGGAACAAGTACCACTTGGTTGCATGGTTGGGAAAATATAAGCTTGACATTGTCTGAAGGCATTGCCCAATAAAGTGTAACACATGCTCTGTCATCTGCAAGTGTAATCTGCCTTGAGCAGTAGAAGATGTAAATAATATATAAGAATATGATTATAATAATACTGTGGATCAACAATAACGGTACAAACAATTTAGACACAATATTAGTTCAGTAAATATTTTTTTATGTCAATTCCATATTTGTACCTAAGTGTATTTTGAAGGTTATATTAAACTTGAGCAGTACAATTATACAGCTTGCAACTTTTGATGTCGTGTATAGATAATTCGAAGTTATAACTTCTATTACAATTTTTTTCAGTTCAGTAATTTTAAAATATTTATAACATTTTAATATCTTGCTGGAAGTTAATACCTTAGCAAGATGTTGGAACCAATACGATTATCCTGCTCTCTGCGGAATATGTCATATCTGGAAACAGAAGATCATGTCCCAGAAGTAGAACCAAATGATTTGATTGCAAAACGAGAAGAACGCAATAAAAGGTTTCAGAGGTAATATATATGAAATGTTAATTTCTATATAATCAGATTTTTTAATTATATTTTGTTGTGTTCAGAGGACCCAGTTGGCCTCAGTTTTGTGATGCTGTTTCTGACAATGTTGTTGCGTCTCTTCATACATTACATCGGATAGCTGTGGAATTTTGTGGTTTGTATTCTAAAATACATTTTGTATGTAAATTCTGTTATACCATTAAGTCAAATAATTTACTTTCAGAGGGCCAGCCATTAGAAATAGCAAATGAAGCAGCAATATTTATGTTAAAGCTTTTATTGAATGAAAAGAATATTACACAAAGTAATTTGAAAACTTTGCAGCAAATGTTTGGTGTTGTTACATCCGAATCCATTAATAAAATAATGCAGGTATAAAATGAGTAATACTAATATCTATCAGATTTATTGTAAACTTGAAATTTGACTATCATTATTTATGTCAAACAAATTTTCAGGCTATTGCAAAAATCAGAGAAAACATAACTGAAGATGATCTCAACTTTTTATTTAATAATAGCAATGGAAACGATTCTATAAGTATGAATAAGTTAAATCATTTTGACTCTAACATTGAGTATCACCCATTAAAAATTGAGTATCCTGATACAAATATGCTGCTCGATATGTGTGCTCAGCATCCCATTCAATTGACAAGCAATTTTTCAATGGCATATCAAAATGATACAATCACAGCTGATAAAACAGAGGTTGGTTTTCTATTCATCATCGACAAGATTCAACTTTATTAAATGATAATAAAAAATTCTACTTAACAGTTTGACAAAAACCACTTGATACAGGGTTTAAAGAAGTGTCACAGGAAATATTCTGATGAGATGAGCTATGAAGAGTTCACAGATATGGTTATTAAGAAATTGGAAACTGCAGGGGACAATCTGCAGACCGATCTGTTTGATCTGTTTGGATACGAGTACATTGATTTCGTTGAATACATGCTAGAGCATCAAAAGATGATAGTAGCTTTGCATGCTCTTCAAAAAATTCCGAAGAATATGCTTTGTAAGATTATTATTATTAAAGCCTTAATATTACATGTATGAGCAATATATAAAATTTATGTAATTATTATCTATTTAGCTCTACAAGCACCTCAGGTTGGCTGTCAGGTGATAGTTCAGTCAGAAAAGGAGAAACAGTTATTAAAGCAGGTACGCAAAGAAGAGAAAAAGCTCAATAAGTTAACAAGTAAATTGGAAGCAACGGATGATGGAGATGAGGATACATTTGACCCCCTCGAATTGCGTCAAAAGCGTGTGGAAGCATTGAAAGCGATGCAAGCACCAATACTTTCGACAACAAAGAGGAATTTTGCACCATCAGCTATCCAAGAGAAGTTTCCTTTCGTCTTTGATAGCAAAATAACATCTAAAGCTGCTGCTGGTACATAATAAAATTATTCCCACATCACTTTAAACATATATATTTTTAAAAATTTCTGTTATACGCACAAGGTTTCATTTCTGGTCAAAAAATGATGCTACCAGAAAACGTTATGAGAAAAGATTCTCAAATTTGCGAGGAAGTACACATACCAGTCCCTCCAGCAATACCGTTTGACGTGGGGAATGATCCTGTGATGATTTCTTCATTAGACGAAGTATGTAAAAAAAATCATCACTGTTTTGGAAAATAAAAACTATTTTTTCAATTTGTTAAATAACTACTTTTATTCGCAGATTGGGCAAATGGCTTTTCACGGCATCAAATCTCTCAACAGAATTCAGAGTATAGTTTTTGACGCAGCCTATCACACAAATGAAAACTTGTTGATCTGCGCGCCTACAGGTGCAGGCAAAACAAATGTTGCTATGCTCACTGTAGTTCATCAACTGAAAAATCACATTGAGCTAGGTGTTCTACAAAAAGATCGTTTCAAAATCGTTTATATAGCACCGATGAAGGCTCTGGCAGCCGAAATGACTGCTAGTTTCAATAAGAAACTGGGTCCTCTTGGTGTGTCGGTTCGTGAACTTACAGGTGACATGCAGTTAACTAAAGCTGAGATTCAGCAAACTCAAATGATAGTAACTACTCCTGAAAAATGGGACGTGGTCACTAGGAAAGGAACTGGGGACGTAGCTTTGACAAGTATCGTCAAGCTTTTGATTATAGATGAAGTGCATCTCCTGCATGGTGACCGTGGTCCTGTAGTAGAGGCACTTGTCGCTCGAACTCTTAGACAGGTACGTTATTTCTGCATACTCTTATTGTTTTTGTTTTTGATATAACTTTTGTTCTACGTTGTCTGCTGTTCAAACAATTTAATTGTATAGGTTGAAACCTCACAAAGTATGATACGTATTGTTGGATTATCTGCAACGTTACCAAATTATTTGGACATCGCCAGATTCCTTCGAGTCAATCCGTATAAGGGTCTTTTTTATTTTGATTATCGGTTTCGACCTGTACCACTTAGCCAAACTTTTATTGGTGTTAAGGCTGCAAAGCCACTTCAACAAATGGCCGACATGGATGCCGTATGCTATGATCAAGTAGTAGATATGGTTCGAAAAGGACATCAGGTATATTTTAAACAATGATAGATATTTATCGATAGGATGTTAGTCCAAGACCTTATTCATAGACCAATATCTTATTCATAGGTCATGGTATTTGTACATGCAAGAAACGCAACGATTCGTACTGCCACTGTGCTTAAAGAAATGGCTATTAAAAATGGTACTCTGCGACTATTCACTCCCGAAGGAAATACTGGATTGGCTCAGAAAGCTTTTGCCAAATCAAGAAACAAATATCTCAGTGAACTTTTTAGTTCTGGTTTCTCTGTGCATCATGCTGGTATGCTGCGTACCGATAGGTTTGTATATCAACACCTTAAATTCCCATTACGTTAAAAAGAAATTATTTTTCACAAAAGTCTACATGTCTTTATTATTCATCTAGAAACTTGGTGGAAAAGTATTTTAGCGAGGGTTTGATCAAAGTATTGGTGTGTACGTCTACTTTAGCTTGGGGAGTAAACTTACCTGCACATGGTGTTGTGATACGAGTAAGAAAACAATATTAAGATTGTAAAAGCTAAATATCAAGTGTTTTACATATAATTTTTATTTTATTGTTAGGGAACTGAAATATATGATGCAAAACATGGATCTTTTGTGGATCTTGGAATTCTTGATGTACTCCAAATTTTTGGTCGTGCTGGCAGACCCCAGTTTGATAATTCAGGTCATGCAATTATTATCACAAACCATAACAAATTGTCGCATTATCTTTCTTTATTGACCAACCAATTTCCAATTGAGAGTAGCTTCATTACTTATTTAGCTGACAATCTAAATGCTGAAGTAAGTATAATCTTCGTACAGTAATAGCTTGAAAATAACTAATTGAAGGCATTTCTATAATGTTCATAAATTTAGATAACGTTAGGCACGATATCAAACGTCAGAGAGGCTGTGGAATGGCTCAGTTATACATATCTCTTTGTGCGGATGAAATTGAATCACTTGGCTTACGGTATTCATTTTCAAGACATGATCGAGGATCCGAACTTGGAACGTAAGAGACGAGAGTTGATCGATACTGCTGCTAATGCGCTTGATAAAGCAAAAATGATACGCTACAACTCACGCACCGGAGATCTTAGTGTTACTGGTACATAAAATCAACAGTAGCAACGTTAAAAACAATATTGCATTGATGGTATTAAAGCTGCATGTCGTTTTAATAGATTTGGGACGGACCGCAAGTCACTTTTACATCAAGTATGACACTGTGGAAATATTTAATGAATTGGCAAAGCCTATTATGACGGAACCTGATATACTCGGAATGATATCTCGTTCTCAAGAATTTGAGCAACTTAAGGTATATACGTTATTTATAAAGCGCGTAAAGTACGGTACAGTAAATGTTGTGTTTGACTTTGTTGATCCAGGTCAGAGATGACGAGCTTGATGAATTGGATAACTTGCTACGAGATTATTGTGAGGTCGTAGCACAAGGTGGTACCGAAAACGTTCATGGGAAAGTTAATATTCTTATTCAAACTTACTTGTCTCGTGGACGAGTTAATTCTTTCTCGTTACTCTCGGATCAAGCTTACATCACACAGGTTCGTATAAAATTTTAATGGATATTTGAAAAACTTTTGCTCCTTACTTACTTGTTAATTCTTATTATTGTATTTCTAACAGAACGCAGTGCGTATATGTCGAGCGTTATTTGAAATAGTACTGCGACAGAACAACGCCATAATGGCTGGACGATTATTAGGAATGGCAAAGATGCTGGAACTGCAACAGTGGGATCATATGAGTCCCATGCGTCAATTTTATTGTCTGCCTGCTGATGTTATTACCAAAATTGAAAATCTTCAGCTGACAGTTGATAAGCTCAAAGAGATGGATGTTCGTGAAATCGGTAATTTCACTAATCTTTGATTAAGTTCACTTTTACAATAACGGAATATTGAATCTGCAATGATTTTTCAATAGGTAACATATTGCGGAATCAGAAGACTGCAGCCTTGATAAAGAAATGCTGTGAGGAATTTCCATGCCTTGAATTAGAAGCGAGCCTTCAACCTATCACACGCACGGTTTTACGTATCCGTTTGAAAATTCATCCGCAATTTCGGTGGAATGATAAAATTCACGGAAAGAGTTCGGAAACCTTTTGGATATGGATTGAAGATCCGGATAATAATTTTATTTATCATCACGAGTATTTTTTACTAACGCGAAAAATGGTTGGTTGAATTCAATCAATTTCAGACTGAAATGTTTTGTTATCAATGTTGTCATGCTTCAATCATGTTTATTAACATTTCTGTTTTAGGTATTCAGCAATACCGAACAAGAATTGGTCATGACTATACCTTTATCAGAACCAATACCTGCACAGTACTTAGTGAGAGCAGCCAGTGATCGGTGGTTGGGTTGTGAGTCAGTCTTAGCATTGACGTTTCATGATCTTATCCTTCCAGAAACACATCCTCCGCATACTGGTAAATTTATAATTCTTACATCAACAACAACTGCAACGTAGAAATGAAATCTTCGACAAAATTTCACGCACTTCATTTCTAGATCTGTTGGAATTACAACCATTACCAGTAACCGCATTGAAGGATTCCAAATTCGAGAGCCTTTACAAATTTTCTCACTTCAATCCTATACAAACGCAAATATTCCACTGTCTCTACCATACTGACAGCAATGTCCTTCTGGGTGCTCCGACAGGTTCAGGAAAAACTATTGCAGCAGAGATTGCCATGTTTCGAGTCTTTAAACAATACCCAAAAGAAAAGGTGAGATTGAACTTATATAACTTAGTGCCGTCTCTATGAAAATTATTTCAGGTTGTGTATATAGCGCCCTTGAAGGCTCTAGTAAGGGAAAGAATGTCTGACTGGAAAGTGAGATTACAAGAAAAACTTGGTAAAAGTGTGGTTGAATTGACAGGCGATGTTTCGCCTGACATTAGAGCAATTGCTAGTGCTAGCGTAATCGTAACAACGCCTGAGAAGTGGGATGGTATAAGTCGTAGCTGGCAGACAAGAAATTACGTCCAAGATGTGGGACTAATAATTATAGACGAGATCCATTTACTTGGTGAAAATCGTGGACCTGTACTTGAAGTGATAGTTTCCAGAACGAATTTCATTGCTTCGCATACAACAAGGACGCTACGAATTGTGGGATTGTCGACTGCATTAGCTAACGCAGTGGATCTAGCCAATTGGCTTGGTATAGACCAGGTTTGTTGGAGTTGCATCAAGCTCTCAGTTGATAAGGTGTCAGAAAGAATTTTATTATTCTCTGTTGTACTTTACATAGATGGGTCTTTACAATTTCCGGCCATCCGTACGACCAGTACCTTTGGAAGTTCACATTAGCGGATTTCCTGGGAAGCATTATTGTCCTCGTATGGCAACAATGAATAGACCAACATTTCAAGCGATACGTCAACACGCACCAAATAGTCCGTCTCTTATATTCGTTTCATCTCGTCGACAAACTCGACTCACGGCTTTAGATTTGATAGCTTACCTCGCGGCTGAAGACGATCCTAAACAGTGGTTGCATATGCCAGATGACGAGATGGATAACATCCTAGAGAACGTGAAGGATTCGAATCTGAAGTTGACTCTTGCATTTGGCATAGGACTTCATCATGCTGGCCTTCAGGAAAGAGATAGAACAACAGTAGAAGAGTTGTTTGTAAATAACAAGATACAAGTGAGTATTGTTATCGAGATAAGATTTGGTAACTTAAAATTATTACGGCATACTGTTGTCCTTGTACAGGTACTCATTACAACAGCAACCTTAGCGTGGGGTGTTAACTTCCCAGCACACTTGGTTGTCATAAAGGGAACAGAATATTACGATGGAAAGGCGAAACGTTATGTGGATATGCCAATAACTGATGTTCTCCAGATGATGGGTCGAGCAGGTAGACCTCAATTCGACGATTCTGGAGTCGCTGTCGTCCTGGTGCATGACATCAAAAAGAGTTTCTATAAGAAGTTCCTCTACGAACCTTTTCCTGTCGAGTCCAGCCTCTTGGATGTGCTGCCTGATCACGTCAACGCCGAGATCGTGGCTGGCACAATAAAGAATAAACAGGAGTTCCTGGATTACCTAACGTGGACGTATTTCTTTAGAAGATTAATGAAGAACCCAAGATATTACGACCTTGAGGTTCTGGAACAAGAAGAGATCAATCACTATCTCTCAGAACTCGTTGCCAAAACTGTCAGTGTCCTTGCGAACGCGCACTGTATCGATTTTGACGAAAATGAACAGTCGCTTTACCCACTCTCAATGGGAAGAATAGCATCGTTTTATTATCTTTCGCATCAGACTATGTCCGTGTTCGAGGAAAGACTGCAGAGGAACCTTCCCCTAGAGGAATATGTACGAATATTGTGCGAGGCATACGAGTATAATGAGCTACCAGTACGGCACAACGAGGACATTCTCAATGAGGAATTAGCTAAGATGTGTCGATACTCGGTTGATAGATACAAGTATGATTCGCCTAATACCAAGGCATTTCTACTTCTTCAGGCCCACTTCTCACGATTGCCTCTTCCTTGTGCGGATTACCTAACCGATTTAAAATCCGTGCTAGATCAAACAATTCGCATACTTCAGGCTATGATAGACATCGTTGCAGAACGTGGCTGGTTAGCAAGTACTCTCAGAATAATGCAGATTCTGCAGATGATAATACAAGCCAGATGGGTCGATGAATCTGCTTTGATCACATTGCCACACGTGGAGAAAGATCACTTACATTTATTCTCCTCGCTACCAAAGAACTTGCCCATGCTTTGCTCAGTAACGCACAATAATTATGAGAGGTTAGCCAAAGCTCTGCGATCGGAGTTCACAGAAAGAGAGATACAGCAAGTGCACAAAGTGATAAAAGAGCTGCCCGTTATCTGCGTGGACTTAAAACTTCAAGGGTGGTGGGCGAGTGGCGACCAGGAGAAGAGAATCCAGTTGTCAGCAAAACCTGATCAATTCGTGGACATTCACGAGGGTCAAGACTATACTCTAGTTGTAGGTTTAAACAGAAAGAATGCTTCGGCGAATTTAAAGGCTCATTGTCCAATGTTTGCAAGGGGAAAGGATGAAGGCTGGTTCCTCACCTTAGGCGACATTAGCCAGGAAGAGTTATGGGCGCTGAAAAGGACTACTGGGATCAGAGGACAGCGCAGATGCAATCAATTGCTATTCACTGCTCCTTCAACTTTAGGTGAGTTGTCGCATAAAAGTCTTGGTTTATCTGTGCTATATAGGATACTGAATAATTTTTTTTTTCATCAGGTCGAATGAAACTGACATTTTACTTGATGTCAGATTGCTATATCGGATTGGATCAGCAATACGATATATATTTAAATGTGATACCGTGTCCAGCGGAAAATGCGTATTAACTATATGAACAAATTTGATAGACCTGGAACATTTTTTACTGTAATGTTTTTCCAACACATAATACTGTGCATCATTCTTATATGTCCACTGTGGCATTTAGAATATAATTGAGATGTTCCGAAATGGGTAATAAATAAGTATCCTCTTGTATTTAATATATAATTAAACTTTAAATTCTATATGAATTAATATTGATTATGTTTATCGAGTAGCACATCACATTATGTAACTCTTCACTTGCAGCTTCTTTTTTTAAATTAAATTCCAATCGAGAAAGTTATGAGTTTTCAATTTTTCCCATGATTAACACATTAAGTTAATTCCACAATAAGGGACTCGTCGGACCAATAACAGTGGCAGTGACGTGTAGAACTTGTAGGATTCCTGTGGAATAAATCCATCTCTTTGATGGATCCTATTGCCTTTCAATTTCCCGTTACCATTAATATAAATGATTAAGTGTTAACAATTGCTTATTATTATCCATAGAGAATATCTGGCGCTTACAATTCCGCTGCTGACACAAAAACAAAATAGTGCTGTGCGCCGACTCACGCAAAACTATGGGATTCTTATCACAGTTATGTACTATGAATTGTTACACCGCAAGGTACAAAACTAGCAATAGTGTTGATAATCCTGTAGATTTTCGATCTTATGCTCTAGTAATTTTTAAGTAAACCAACAAAGTTACCATTCAACAACTTATAGCATTCAACTATATGTGATCCTCATTTACGGTAGTTAGCTTGTTAGAAAAAAAAATCTTGGATGTATATCAAGTAAATGCATAATGTTAATGAATGCTCGAGAGAAACCCTCGCAATAACAATCTCACATTATCACGCCCGTTATATGTGGTTCTAATACAATATGCTGCCATTAATCCCTCGAGACTGTAAACAGTACATGATGCAATTGGAAGGACGTGAGATCATTCTATTATCTTGTTTTAAAAACGTAATACAACTTTCTAGTTCTATTCTTCTGAATAACTTTGCATAATCTAAATCTGTAAACGGATATTTATCATGGCACATATCGGTACAGATTGTTCATGTTACTGTCAGCTCAATCAATAATTCGTTTGTTCATTTCATTCAATGTTCAAAAGTCTTATTTACGCCACTGTAGTCGAACTTGTACCCAGTTATTCACAAAGAAAAGAAGTGAGAAATTCCTTAAGCTCATTCAACCATCGACAGTGCTATTTATGGAAGTACCGAATGTCATTAATAAGTAAAGAACAAAAACTGTGCGTATGCAAGTGGTCGACTAGGATACTAGAATAACATTACAGTTTCACCAGATTTATGTTGTATAAGGACTGTTATAAGAACAAGGCCAGGTGTACAAATAAAAAATTTAAGTTGCTTTAATATCACACTCGCAGGGCATTCTTCGAGCTTTACTTAAATTTTTTTTATCACAACAATCACCAATCGCTATTTCGATTGTCTCAGTCGTTACTTGCGGTAATATCTTTCAATTATATTAAATCAATTCGTTAGGAAAATTACTGTAATATTACTATAGTTTCCAGCTTCGACAAACTTCATTTATCTCAGCATTGTCTATTAGGAGTCAAGGCATTTCATCACTCGACCACTAGGGAAGCACTGGCATAACTAACAGAACTATCATTCATGTTAATACATTGACTACTTTGAGCATACTTTAGAAATTTTAAGTTCATCCTTTGGCCGTTGGTATTTCCTTTCAAGCATTGGATAGTCTGTATAACAGAATAAGGTTAAATAATATTTTTGTGAATGTTACAAACAATTTCATGATATGCTACCTGCAACAAGACTCCAATTGGATGACGGCCGCATATCGTATTACCATATTTCTTAAGGTAATCAGTGAATGACGAAGGGTTCATAGTTTCAATGATGTTCATACCCTGGGCAAGTAATTGTTGCAAAATATTATTTCCACGGTTTTGCATAGTGGTGACAATGTGACTACTATCAATGATACATACCATCTTGTCGAGATTCTGAATAGATCTATGTATAGGACCACATGATCTATCATAATAAGTGTAACGGAATCGTTGACCCCAATGACAAAAATCTGAGGAAATGACAAAGAGACTCTGCGGATCAGCCAGATAAGGGGCTAACAGTCTACCGTATAAAGCTTCTCTATCAGGGCTCAAGGATCCCACTAAAATTGGGACTATAGTAAAGGAATCCTTGAAGCTGTAATAAAGTGCCATTGAATTACTGATGTTAATTATTTAAATAATGTTCTTCAGGATAAAGACTTTATATAATACATACTCTTCCATTGTTTTGGCAATGAATGGTAGCTGCATCTCGATGCTATGTTCTTCCTCATCCGTAGTCATATCCATCATCTCAAAGTGTCCTGTTTCTTTAAGTTCCCTGTACACTATTTCACAAGTGTTAATATATATTAGACTTTGCTAGACAATCATCTCAATAAATATTTTTGTATCTTTGTACCTTTTTTATCAATATGTAAATCATAAATTGGGGTTTGATAAATAGAGGCCGAAGAAAGAGCACATCCTGCTAATCTCACATGATGAGATGGCCCTAAAATGAATATTCTGCGCCTGCACAACCGCGTACAAATTTGTCATATGAAGATTAAACAGTCTTAATAATAATTATAAGATTTTTAACGTATTGTAAATTTGTATACTGACTGTCATAAACTTACACGACAATTGGGCTTATTTGGCGATACGCGAAGCTGGCGCATTCTCCACAGTAGCTGTACCCGGCGTGACTAGAATGTTTTATTTTTATTTATTTTGTAAAAATCAAAATAGCTTGAGTCTAACACATTGCTTGTATTACTAACGGCGAAATAATCGCCCTAGCTGGGCCATGCGATAACTCTGCTTCTTCTAACCAGTCTTCCAGTTGCTTATTTAACTCCAACCCTGCAAACAAACAATTGTATATTTATACAATGCGTTTACTATGTACACTAATTTTAATTATGACCTTCCTTCATTCCTTTCCTTATGGCTGACTCTTCCAATGAGGAGATGTGCCAAATTTTAATTATGACAAAAATTGGTCCTCTGCTTGTGCCTATGCTTAGAATCGTGACCAAAGAACAGCGCATCTAACTGGTTACCGTCTAAATTTCATCGCGACACATCTGTCAGAGAACAATGGCGCAAAGAGCCAGACCATCTGATCTAAACATGTATGCTTTACCATAATCCTAATCTTGTTATGTCTCTTGATTAATTAATATTCAGATATAACAACATGGAATTGGTACTTATTTTTTTAAACAAAGATATTAACTTTAAGTACATATCATACAACCGCATATTCCAACTAGGGGTGAATGACCCTGCATGATGATTTTGAATAACAAAAGGTTAAGAATTAAATGAAAAATAATACTAATAATATTTTTACCAGAATTCGTGTACCAACTTCCGGCATGAGTTGCTCTTCTAGCTAATGCCATTTTTTTTCTTCAATATCGTCAAACCAATAAGCTCACAGTCGTTAGTGCTTTCTTCTTTCTATCGACGTTGTCGTTGTTGCGACGGCAACTATCAATAAGTTCAATGTATTTTAGAGGAATTTCAGACTGCAGTACGGATGGGAATGCTATTGAATTATTTTGGGCATTACGATATACTCAATATGGGTGATCTACCTGGTTATAATTAATTCGAATTTTAATTTACGCAAAATGTTGGAGCACTTCTTATTCACTGAATACTACAGTTTATTGTTTGATTTGATATTGTTAAGCAATATAACTACAAAAAAAAACTTGTTGACACACTCTGACTCCATAAACTAATATAGCATGGCCTCTAGATAGACCACTCCCTAATTCAAACGTTTCATTTTTTGTATTGTTGCATGTGAGCGCAATTGGTAGATGCGAGGATGCTATTGGTTGGGCAAAAAGAACCAGTTGAACAAGAACCAATGGTATGTTTGATATTACTAGTGTGGCAATATTTCTTGTATTCGATCTTCTAAGCCGAATTTTCATGTAACTATCTAGAGAATTATTGAATTGTATTTCAATGAGAGGTTTATGAAGTTACCTAAAGTTTTGTCACTAGTATACAAGTTTTCGCGGTTAAAAATTTAATATGGCGCGATTAGCGAGTGAATTCTGTTCTGAGAGTAATTAATTAAGATTTTTATAGTAAAACTCTTTAAATAGTTCTTTAGGCACGTATTACATAACGTTGTGTCTTTTTAGGGTATCTTGTATATTCATTGTTCAATATATTTTTCAATTTCATTCAGAATTACGTGATTTATCTGTACATCTTTGTTTGTATACTCATAAACATTAAAAAATGGGTATAACCGGTTTAATACCTTTCTTAGAGAAATCATCTAAGCGGTGCAATATTAGTCAATTTGTTGGAGGCACAGTAGCTATTGATTCTTACTGTTGGTTACACAGAGGTGTGTTTTCATGTGCCGAAAAACTAGCATTGGGAGAAGAGACTGATGCGTAAGTGTCATCTATTTTAAAGGTTTTTATAGTAATTTTGAAAGAATTGTTTCATACATATTCTCAGTTTTGGTATTGCTTTATTCTTTTCTTCTACATAGAATGTGTTTAAAAATTTGATATTCTTTCAGCTATGTCAAATACTGTATGAAGTTTATAGACATGTTACTTGCAAATAGAATAAAACCAATACTTGTGTTTGATGGTCGTCATTTACCTGCTAAGGCAGAAACTGAAGCAAAGCGAAGAGAGTAATGGAACAAATTTGTATACCGATTCAAATCAATGTTTGACTATGAGTAAATGAGTCACGAATCAAAAATAATTTTTAGATCAAGAGATGCTAATCGTCGCCGAGCAGCTGAGCTAATGCGCATGGGACAAACAGCTGAGGGCAGAAATTTATTAAGGAGATCAATGGACGTAACGCACGAAATGGCACTTAGTTTAATAATCAGCTGTCAAAGACGGAATATTGATTGTATAGTTGCACCATACGAAGCTGATGCTCAATTAGCTTATTTAAATTTATCTGGTATTGCAGATGTTGTTATAACAGAGGATAGTGATCTCACGTTGTTTGGATGTAAAAAAGTAAGAAGCATATTGTCTCTTTTGAAATCAATATAGAACCGACCAATAATATATTAATTATTATAATATTAATATTTTAGATATTTTTTAAAATGGATGTAAATGGTAATGGACTTCTCGTACAGCAGGATCGTCTTCATTTAGCAATGGGTATACGCATAGAACATTTTGACATGGATAAATTCCGTTACATGTGTATTCTATCAGGTTGTGATTATCTAGCATCATTGCCTGGAATTGGTCTGAACAAAGCTTGCAAATTTATCATTAAAAATACGGACAATGACATACACCGAGTGAGTTTAACATCTTTTGGTTAGCACATCATATAAATATTTGGAAACGTAAATGAAAATTTACAGGCACTCTGTAGACTTGGCTCGTATCTCAATATGAAAACTCTGGTTGTATCAAAAGAATATCGTGACGCATTTCTGCGAGCACTAGTCACATTCAAGCACCAGTTAGTATTTTGTCCTTTGCAAAGAAAGCAGGTGCGATTGAATCCACCAACTAGCGATGTCACACAAGAGCAGTTATATTATGCAGGCAAAGAGGTTGAAGCTGATTTAGCGTGGCAATTGGCTCTTGGTAATTGTGATCCTTTCACGTTCAAGAAACTTCACGACTTTGATCCTGACAGTTTACAAACTGAAAGAGTAAGAATGGATCCTTTAGTCGTTTGGCTTTTGTTATTTCTATGTTTCTCCATCAGATTACACGAGAAAAATCTAATTCCTGGAGGACGACCAATCTAAGTAAACACGTGAGCATTTGGTCGAAGGAATTTATCATTAAAGAGAAAAAATTAGCGAAGGAGGAAAAGACAATTTCATGGCCAACTACAGCTGGAAAAGTTGTGGTTCTAAAGACAACTTTAGTGAACAGGAAACACACTGCCATAAAATATGAAAATCATGGTACAGTATCGTTGTAAAGTTCATAGCTAAGTCCATCTTTTGAGTACATCTTACCTGAAGTTTATTATTTGTAAAATACATTTCTTTTTTTAAATTTCAGAGGATAAGGAAATAGAGACAGCCGAATTACTTCAGATGTATGGCACTCCTGAGTCTAAAAATGATCCGGAGGAGACAGACAGCGAAAATAAGACAATGCTAAATCTAGATGGATCTTTTAATGACAGTGATCAAACTTCGCCAGTATTAGTGAGAAGTTCGAATCCTTTTGCTAAGGAAAAAACAAATCAAATCTCACCAAGCGTTTTAAACGTTAAACGGAGGCCATTCCGCAGGCGTAACCTTGCGCGTTTTAAACCAACGGTCATTGACTCCGATGTTGTCACAGAGAGTAAATTTTTTCATGGCTCTGTATCTGAAGAAAAATTATCCTGTGGTCCAGCAACCACTACTTCTAATGTAATCATAAATGAAGACTGCAAAGAAAAAATTCAGCAAGTCTCTAAGGAAAATAATGAATCAGAATGTGGAATATTATCAAATATCGATAATGTGTTCGATAAGGTAGTCGTTACACATGCATCTACCGTCATGGATTTTAAACATCAATTGCAACTTCGTATTAGTAAGAATCAAAGCATGGAAATGACAGAGACAGATACAACAGAGGAACTGAACTCCATTGTGAATGTTGCATCGAAAGGCCCATTAAAAGAAGTCTGTGACGGTGAAGTCGCTATGAGAAGTTTGAGAAATAATAGTGATGGTAATTTGACTGGTGAGAAGGATGATGATTCCAGAAGCTCGAGTTCTAAATCTGAATTAGATTGTTCAGTGGATTCTACTGATATTACTGATGCGAGGTCCAATTTCTCCCGTTGGGCAAATCCAAAAGCAAATATCGAAATAATGAATCGAATCGAATCGAGTACCTCGTGGAATTCGTTGATGGGTTCACGAAGCATCAGCACAAGAAGTCAAAAAACGGTATTTACAAACAATTTTGAGACCTTTTTTTATTGTATCTTGTCTTAACACGTAATGGATTTCAGAACACCGTGGGAAGAGGTAGAGGAATAAAGCGAACACAGTCTGGAAAGAAAAAAATGACAGATCAGAACCAGCAGTCTAATTTAAAAATGTTTGGATTTCAGAAAAAGTATGTTTTTAATATTTGCTGTCTTTTTTTGATACTCAAGTACATAAAGTTATAGATGTCTGTCTATTATACTGTCTTTATTTTTTTCAGAACCATTCTAAAGCACTAACAGTGGTATTCAGAAGAGTGAGTTTAAATCATAGCATATACTACTTGATGGCAGGACCACCTCTTCATTGAGAAGAACTATTCCTTAATTTTTGTGGTGTTAATCACTACAAAACAAAATGTGATAACTTATTTTCGAGGATGAGCATAGACAGTTCCACAGGACTCAGGGATCAATTTTATAATTTGTATTCCTCAGTATCCTACAGGATATATTTAATTACAAATGCAAGACTGAATTACGATTGACGATTGTATCGTCATAATTAAAAATAGTATGCTAGGTACAGCTGCCAATAATTATCAATTGTAGGAATTATTTTTCATAAGAACATGATTTTTTTTAGTATTTTCATTCTTGTGTGACATATTTAATGTTGCGTATAGTGATATGTATAATATAATGTGCGATGAATGTTCAATTTCTGTTTATAAAATTGTTACAAGGATAACTATTTGTCTGATTGTTAAGTACATTTTCGATTATCCCGAGTAAGAGTTCGTAAGTGTGCTTTTTTAGGGTATTTTTCATGAAAAGTGGTACAACTAATTTGTATTAAAAATTAAAAATTTATTTTTTTAAATAACCACTCAGCCCCTAATTTATACACCGTACAACCCAGTACATCTATAATTCATGAAAATTATTTTTTTTTACATAAGGCTATCGACTCCTTTCCTTTCAAATTTCGTACAAAAGTTGGTAATGGTGGTTCGCAATTATGTAAGAGAATTGGCTACCGATTTTATGCGAGTAGACGTTGATATGAAGAGTTTATTATCATGTGGAAGACTTACACTTAAAACAAATGCTGCTTAAAGCTAGCCAGAGGAGCTGAACGATAAACTATCGACGACTTCTGTCCTAACTAAAACATTTCTCAATGTAAAAACGGATCTTCTTTCAAACGCCGGATACTATTCAACGAGGTTAACGATCGTTCTATAATTTTGAATCACAAACTTCATATCAATGAGTGCAGTTTTAACAATGCTGTTGAAGCAAACACACGTTTCATTGTTTCCGCATGTGAAGAGTATTTTAAAACGACATGTACAAACGGGAGAGAATATTAAAACCAAAAAATATGGTGCTACTGTTTTATTGCCGCAAACAAAATTTCCAATGCGACTTAATGGTAAAAAACGAGTTGATATGGACAATTATTTATTAGAGGTATGTTTGTAATACTTCCTGTTGTTATTTTGCTAATGGCATTTTTACTTTTATTAATATACTATTTATGATTGTATGCAATACTTGCTATAGATTATGTTTTTCAGAAATGTGGATTCTCTGAATTGTATAGTTGGCAAAGAGCCAATTGTAACGGACCTGACTTTGTACTACACGATGGGCCACCTTATGCGAATGGAGATCCTCACATGGGACATGCTATAAATAAGGTATTAATAAAGTTTCAACCTTCTTTTAATGTCTATTCGTAAACTCTTGAAGAAATTACGTTTCAACCTAACACTCCAATATTATCATTTTGTAGATTCTGAAAGATATCACTATTCGAAGCAAAGTGATACGTGGTCAAAGAGTGCACTATGTACCAGGATGGGACTGTCATGGTCTCCCAATTGAACTGAAGGCTTTAAACAGCATGGATAATACTGAGAAGAACTTAGCACCACTACAAATCAGACAGCAGGGTAAGATTACTATGTTGTCTTATATACATATAAGAAAGCATATTCGAATATATTATATTTGACTAAATACAGCAAGTTTGAGGGCTTTTTAAAGCATACCCGTAGTGGTAGGAGATCATTGAAGTAAAAAGATGTCCTATCAATACGGAAACGCTTTGAAAAGTTAATACGCCATTTTCATTAATCAATAAAGGTTAGTACTTTCAAGGAAATTTTTGATGATTCAAGCATTTATTTATTTATAATATATATTTACAACATTTTACTTTTTTGAGCTTTATAGATTCAGCCCATCAATCGTTGTAAAGCTTTATTAAGAGCATTGATACCTCTAGCAGTCAAAATGTTAAGGTAACTTCCATTATATTTAGTGCCTGCAGGTCCCTTCGAAAATGGAGATTGTTTTTTTGTTTCCAAGTAGTATGTGCCACTTGCACTGAAAGTTAAAAAGAAATATTTATATCTAATATTCTAAAATGATTACAATTTGGTCGAGCTAAATAAACTCGAGAAAGAACTTACGTATTCTTAAATCCAAAACCCATATAGTCAATTATGTTTGAACATTCAGAGACTTTGTATTGAGTCCAAGAGTCGCAACGAATAGCAGGAAAGGCAGTGGGATTAGTTACGGACTCAGCGTAAAATTCCCAAGCTCTATTCGTACCGCAGGCAACTGACGACAGAATTGATAGTGATTATATAATCCAACTTAGGAACAAAAGTATTATGATTACAACTTACAACTTTCTAAGCTAAGAGGAAAATTGCATCCAGGTTGAAGAGGGTATCCACTGTTTGGATAGAAATCTGCGGTGCCAGTGGCTTCTGCAACACCCAATACACCAGCATCGGAATGAATAACATCAACAATTTCAGCATCCGTTGCTTCAATGTGGACGTTACTACCCAAGTAGAAAGCAGGAAGAGCCGGATCCAGGGCTACGATTTAATGTAGATGTTGTAGAAACAATTCTTTAGAGACTCAAGGATAAACTGAAAAAATTATTACCAGTAATTCTGGCTATAGCACTACTGTTGGTTGAACGAGCACCAGTAGCAGCGACATGAGGTCCAAGTCCAAAACAAACAATATGGATCTTTGAAATACCAGCAGCTTCCAAGCTTTCCAGTATGAATCCGAAAGCTTTTCCGACAAGCACAACATTGTCAACAATACTGCCTAAACTTATTGCAGAGCGTGAGGGATAGTTGAGAGCAAGTATGTTGTGATCAGCGCGTCCCAAGTAAGCTAGAATAAGTGGAATTCATTGTACCATCTATTACCGATCTTACAGTAAAGTGCAGTAAAATTCACAAATACCTTTCACAACTGTCTTTACACTTTCGCTGTCAGCGCTTTCAGTCAGTCCATGAATGTAAATGACAGTAGGAAGTGCGGGATTCCAGCCGGATGAAGTTGTAACTTCAGCTGCCTTGTCGTAATTATGTTCCACATACGTATCCACATCAGCTCTAGAATTTAATGGAAAATTATTTGTATGATTATCACTGAATTACTTATTGGGATAAGTGTTGAATAAGACAATCAACATTAAACAACTGACCCATTATAAAAGCGCAGAGTTACTTCTCCATCGGCTAACTCCTTAACAGCAGCATTGCAGAATGCTAAGTAAAGAAATATGTTTTTTCAAATAACAGAGTGCGAACAATTGTCTTATAATATTGTTTAAAAATTAATATTTTAGTAATAATAGAGTACTTTAAAAATATTCAAATTAATATTCACCTGCTAATGCTATTAGAGCTATATAAATTTTTGCCATCGTATTAATCGTTTTGAACAGTACAATACGAATTAGTGTGTTGAATCTTTCTTATATACGTTTTAAGCAGCAAATGCGATAAAAGGCACATTGAGATAATTCGCCTTAAATCAATAATATGGCATGGCATGCTATGCCTCTTGTGACTTATTTAAATATACATAACTATACAAACACTGGGTTAATGATCATATACTTGTTGTTAATGGTCTGTAACGCATGACACAACGATAATGAAAGACAGGCACTATATTTCTTAGTAAAAATAACTTACGCAATTGCCGTAAATTATAATATTTTTCATTCGGTACCAACGCATTCGTCTTGGTATTCCTCGTCATGAATATTTTGAGATCTTTAAAACCTGAGTTCTTTAAGCTGGAAATGGTCTCGTGGTTTTGTTTTTCATTTGAAAAGCATTAAGTCGGTCTGAAGCATCTCACGCGCCTATTTCCGGGTCAAGAAAAATTTAATTAATTGTATTAAAAATATATATAATGCAAACATTGTATTCATTTTAAGTTTGTAATAATTTAGAGCACGTACTTAAAAAAGAATAATGTGAGTCCCGATTATGTAAAGAGTATAATTAATTTGAATGCTTGAGTCCGTTCGCTATTGAGAAGTACACCTGTGCTGTTTCTATAAAATCTATTTTAGGTATTTCTACAATAGAATATAACTTGCTAAAACTTTGTGTGATGTAATAATGAAGTTGTAGTGATGCACTAGATGAATAATTGTATCGATAATGTCAGATCCGAGGTTTTTTTATTCTTGCAATTTTGTGTTAATAAACTTTGCTAATTTTTGTTTTTCAGCCCGCAACTTTGCCAAGAATGCGATAGTGAAGCAACGCGAAGTTTTTTCCTCGTGGGGTGTTATGGCTGATTGGAAGGAAACTGGCAGTTACTTCACTAACCAGACTTCATACGTGACAAACCAGTTGCGCCAGTTTCAACAATTGTATGAAAAGGGTCTGATTTTTAGGGACTTCAAGCCTGTTCATTGGTCGCCTTCTTCGAGGTATGTTGATCTTATGTGTTGTTAAGGGAGGATTGTTTCTCTGGCATCATGAAATTGCATATTCTGCAGAACAGCTTTGGCAGAGGCTGAACTGGAATACAACAATTTCCATAAAAGTACATGTGCTACCGTACGAGTTGCGGTTTGCGACTTGCCTTTGGCATTACAGAGTTTTCAAGGTCGTCGAGTATTCGCCCTTACGTGGACAACGACTCCTTGGACTCTTTTGTCTAATCAGGCTTTGGCGTATCATTCTGATATCAATTATTGCATAGCGGAAGACGCGCAAGGAAATCTAAATATTGTTGCGGAAGAACGGCTGGATAGTTTAATTGAAAAAGTTGGACCCTTGAAGAAAGTAGCATCCGTGACTGGTAAATATTTTCTTATGTAATATAAAAATCTGATTATTTATTCTAGTCCAAGTAATTATTACATCTATCGAAATCTTGATTGTCCTTGTCTAATTGCTTGATAGGGAGTGAACTTGCTGGAGCAATGTATCTTCATCCAATATCTGGGAATCCTTTACCATTTTTACATGGAAGTCATGTGACAACTGCTCTGGGTACGGGTTTGGTTCACACCGCACCTGCTCATGGCTCAGAAGACTTTTTGGTTGCTTTGGAGAACAATATACCAGTTGTAAGTGTTTTAATGCTAAGTAAGGTCAACCGAGTAAATATTCATACGAAGTATTTATTCGGCTAATATCTTATGTTGCTTGCAACAGGTATCTCTTGTGGATGAAAGCGGTCAGTACACCTCTGAAGCTGGAGGGAAATTTGCTGGATTGTTTGTGTTGACCGAAGGTTCCGAAACTGTATTAAAACACATAAGTGATAATGTATTGCATACAGAAATTATCGAGCATAGTTATCCATACGATTGGCGCACGAAGAAGCCTATCATAATGAGAGCCAGTCAGCAATGGTTTATCGATACTGCTACTATAAAGCAAGATGCTTTGGTAATTGAATGGATTTATAAAATCTAATTTGAATAAATGAGTTCTTATCTGCATTTATCTATTATGTGATAGAATAGTCTGACCGGCGTGGAAATATATCCAGAGATGAGCAGCCAATCCTCCCGTACAGCTTTATTGGGTCAAGTTGAAAAGAGACCTTACTGGTGCATTTCTCGACAACGTGTATGGGGCACGCCTATACCAGTCTTGTATAACAAAGATACTGGAGATGTTGTTACGAACAGGTTTGTATTTATCATTCATCTAAGTTCGATAGATACAAATTGTCCAACTTTTTTCTGTATTAGAGTTTGGGTTGAGAGACTTTGTAGCTTGATTGAGAAACAAGGACCCGATTGCTGGTGGCAATTGCCTATTGAGAAATTGGCAGGGCATCAGTTACTGGAAGATTTAAAATTGGATGGTTCTCAATTGGAAAGGGGACAAGTAAGTGTTATTTTTTTTACTTATTTATTTTATCATAGTTTTCCTGATTTGTAATAAAATTTCAGTTCTTCCCTTTTTATGTAGGATATACTTGATATTTGGTTCGACAGTGGCATTTCTTGGTCCACCGTTTTACCGGAAAGACAAGCTGACCTTTATTTGGAAGGCATAGATCAGCTGACTGGTTGGTTTCAGTCATCATTGTTAACATCGGTGGCGCTTCAGGGACGTCCGCCATATAAGTATAATTAATTTAATATATCTCATATTTTGAATGCATCATCCATGCCAGAGACTCTACATAATTTATTTACTTTAGAGCATTATTTATTCATGGATTCGCTGTGGATGAGAAATCTCATAAAATGTCAAAGTCCATTGGAAATGTTGTGAATCCGGAGGAAGTGACAAGGGGTGGGAAAGACTTGAAGGAAAAACCGGCATTCGGGGTGGATACTTTAAGGTGAGATGATGGAAATGATCTTTTATTCTTGTATGGTACTAATGCTTGAGAAAAATTTTAAGTAGCTATAATAAAATATGCATTCGAAGTATCCTCTTTTTGGGACAGGTGGTGGGTAGCCAGTCATGGCAGTCAACACAGTCAAGTTCCGGTTGGAAATAATTTACTCAGCGGAAGTGCTGACGATGTTCAAAAGCTTAGGCTAATTTTGCGCTTTCTATTAGCCGCTCTGCATCCGTATACTTCTTCCAGTGCTGTCGAGCCACAATACTTGTACCTGGATAAATTTATGCTAGATCGACTGTACCATTATGATAAAAAGGTCTCTTAGTATTTATTGATATTATTCTTTAATGATTCTTAATTATTGTATCCCCGTGGAATATTCTAAAAGAGAAGAGGTTAAGGAGAATTTCGGATATTATTGTTACAGATAATGAAATTCTATGATGAATACCAGTATCAACATGTTTGTAAAACTATACTACATTTTGTCACCAATGATGTGTCAGCCACGTTTTGTCACCTGATAAAATATAGACTTTACTGCGAGGCAGTGACATCACCTTATCGTGCAGGAACTGTTGATGTTATTGGTGAAATCTTAGCAGTTCTTGCAAGATCAGTTGCACCGATTCTGCCACATCTGGCAGAAGAAGTTTGGCTTCATCATCCAGAGAATCTGAGTAGGTCATTAACAATTAAATTGGGTATCGTGATCTAACATTGAAGCTTTTTCAGGCTCGGTACCATTGTTCCACTCTTCGCATAAAATACCAGAAAGCTGGAAACAGCCGCAAGTGGTGAAAGTTATTGATGCCGCGTTACGCCTCAAGACTGAGCTCAATAAAGAAAATAAAGTAAACACTTGGCAGTTAGCAGCAACTGCCACTGTTGACTCCAACAGTTACTCCTTGTTATCTGTACGTAGTATTTTTATTGCTGGCTATTACTGTTTCAATATTATGAAAACTAAGTTTAAATAAATATTCCAATTAGGTTTTACAGAGTGATAAACAATCCTCAGTATCTGAACTTTGTGAGATTTTGCAAGTGTCATCGTTGGTCTTGGTTGAAGGTAACGAGAAAGGTATAACAGTGAAAACTGAACCAACGAACAAATCACTCTGTCAAAGGTGTAGAAGACATCCCGAACCGGAACCAGGGGAGCCATGTATTCGCTGTGCAAAAATTCTTGCTATAAATAATGGATTATAAAATCCGGTATTCCTCTTACCTATTGTCTCCACAATTTTTGTACTCAGAATTCCGTCAAGTAAAATATAACAATTATAGCGATACGTTCACGTTTTATATCTTATACAGCAGCACTATTTAGATGTTTACGTCCTAATACATTTTTTTCTTTAAACGTAAACGCTGTTCCTCAAAGCTGGTTTATCAATAATTTTTATTTCTTATCATATCTTATCTTCGCTCATAACACAGCATTATAGTTGAAGTAGCAATCGAAAATGTCCCAATTTACTTCTTTACTGGAAGGTTGAAATTTCAACTACTCTACATGTGATGCATTTAATTGAATAATTTGAAAGTATACGAGGGATACTACGGTTGCATGTAGTGTGTTTCATCGCCTCATTCTGCAAGTTATAAAGAGTAGAGCAGAATGCGAAGAGAAGATGATTCCTGATAAAAAAATTAATTGAAATTTTTAAATATAGTTTTCCCTATGCGCCACCTGGACGGAGGAGCCCCGAACCAGTCTTACGTTTATAATTGGTCAAATGTATACTTACTTTCGAACTTTACTCAAAATATAAAATTGATGCTAAATCAAAATCTTGCAAAATATAGGAAGTAGATACAAATTGAATTGAAATTGTAAAATGTCGAAAATAAATTACACTCAAATTGAAATATTAATAAATTAAATACTTTGAATATTAAAATAATTGATTAAATCAATAAAGTTATATATCAACGCTTAAAAATCAAAAATATCTGGCCAAGAATATTTAGAAGTAGATTACTAATACTTACTTTTTCCTCGTTCATATCATCTCTTCCAATTCTCTTTACCTGTTCTTTACATACTGACTTTCTCATCCATGGCTATCTTCTACATTTGAGCGTTATTTATTTCGAAAATTTTATAATTCCAGTTCAAATTTTATCATTCCCAATATTTTGCAAGATTTTGATTTAGCCTGAACTTTATATTTTGAATAGATTTCGAAAGTAAGTCAAGATTCAATAATATAATCTTTAGTAACATTTGGAAACTTTTATTCAGTATCTCTCAATACTCGCTTCCTACTTGTATCTCTGCTGATCTGCCAGGTCTGTCACTTACGGGCTCTCGAGAAGAAGAAAAGCTCGTTGATTTATGTATTTATTATATGTATATAACGTAATATGATCATGTATTTAATAAATACTAAGGCAATTAATAAAACTAATAAGCATAATGAGCGAATCAATATAAAAGAAAATAATAACCGCATTTCGAACCCGAGAATCCTGGGCGCTAACCGAAGCACCATGCACGTGTGCTGTTTGACACCATGGTGAAAAAATCTGGTGAAAAATCGGGAATCTTGTAAGTATTTCGGTTATTATTCACCTTTGGGTTTGCTTGAGGTACTGCTGGTAGATACACTCGACCAACCAAAAACTTGAGGTATGCTTCGAGGCTCTTCCGTTCAGGTGGCGCATCGACACCGAAATACACACGCTTTAGAGTGCTATCCGGTATAAATCCATGCGTCTCATGGAGCTCACGAATATCACGTGTGGTATATTTATATATACTCGATTAATCAAAGATGTGAGTATAGTGCGACAGCCCTCCGCTCAGGTGGCGCGACGATGTCAAAATAAAATTGGTTTCAAGAAAATCGGCCTACTAGCATCTCCCTGCTCATTCCTGTATGTGCTGCTATAAACTTAATAACATACTAATCCCCGTTTCTCCTATTACTGGGTCTGAAGAATCCGGAAAACATATAAAACCCTTTAAGCGTCTGCAAAACAGTCGTACGCGAGGCTTGAGAGATGGGAAGACACGAAACTATACAAAAAAATAATTTACAATAATAAATATTAAATTCCAAATCAAAGTGACGAGAGCGCTTGCCTATAAACGAGTGAAGAACCATCAATTTATTCCGTTCTATCATTTATCACACTTGAAATATCGTTTAACAACAAGGAAGAGTATACAGCTAAATTCATAGGTCCAAAGTAAACAAAAGGATTTAATCAAATGACACTTTCCTGATATAAAATAATAATACCTCATAGCTGCTAAGCCAACCCCTAAAGTACCCCCTGGCTATCATCCACGCATGTGCTTACACTTACAGCCATATATTTTTCAGTCTTTTTTCTCTCATTTAATCTTTATTACTTTATATTCTCCGTCGCAGTTTTATTCCCACCCATTGCGTCATACGCGCTCGCTGATTCCGCATTTATGTATTCTATTATGCGCTGTAAGCCCATTGCTGCTGCGTTTCTCGCCACGACGATGTTATTGCACGATTTAACATAACAATAAAGCAGGCGCGACTCATTGTTGCACGAAATAATCTTCCCGACCTATATAACCCGTATAGGACCTTAACAAAGTAGGAAGAGATCCCTTTGAATATCCAAAATATCCAAGCAAAAGCTACTAGGTTCTTTACAATAGCTCAACGCAGTTCCAAACGTCAATATTATAGATAACCACTCATGCATACACGAATAAGCTTAATATACAATTGATACGGTTACTTGACAATAACCCACCAAACACAATATTACATGTAACGTTAGTTGCAACGTGTCCTTCATTTATATAACGTCGATTGGTACATGAAGTTACATAAGTTTTGGGCAAATTACAACTAAAATTACATCTAATATTATTATACGAGTGTTTACCAAAATACAAGGTGAGAGTTGTATATGGACAATCTTTTACTGAAGAACATAAAAATTGATATCCACAAATTATTTGAATACCTGTTCCACCCTTGAGTAGGATATATTAACATTGAGGATATGTAACTGTTACTTTGTGTTTACTGGGACACGTATAATTATTTATAACTAAATATTTTTATTTAATCCAATTAATATATTTTATTCAGCTCGGCTGCGACTGTGCTGGATGCGAATGGACGTTTCAAAGGTGTGCAGACACTCTGAAGTATTCTTCCTGACGTCTACGCCAGGAAATCTTGATCACAGTCGAACAGCATCCCAGTTCCCGAAGATACCCATGAATCCATAAAAATCCTTTGGGTACTGACTGGCTTGGTGATTACGATTGGTGATTACCGCAGTTCTGCATCCACACTGTATTCCCCATCAATACGGGACTCTCAAGCGCATGGGAAGCGCAGCTAAAAAACAAATGCATAAGGAGTATGAAAAATAATCGGGTGAATTTTAAAAGCGTTCCACTGGCAAGCACGTGGAATAAATTGGCATGGTAAGCTCGATATACGACGCGGTCTCTCCTCTGTCATCAAAAGCTCGGCTTATGAATAAATATGGGACAAGTTTTGCGTATGAATATTTTCCTGGATCGTACTGGCTCATCTAGCACGTCAGCGCAGCTCACTACACTCTCGTGCTGACTATACCGACTAGCGAGCTACCCCCTGTCACAAAATCGCCGGAGAGGTAAAGAAAACAAAAATAAATAAATAGGATCACACGTGAACAGAGATATTTCCACAGACCGTTAGTCTATGTTGCATTTTTGAATGAAAGTCTTAGTTTTCACTGACAAATTATAATTAAAATGACAAAAAGTACAATATTTTTTTATGAGATCGCGAATAGTGTATAAAATGGTTGACGTATCCTTTCTAAAGGGTCTGTATCAGTTTTCTTATTACTTTGTTTCACAATGACTCATGTAAGCTGAGAACCGATGCGTCTTGAGACTAATTAAACTTATTTTTTTTAATTTCTATCAGATCTGTTTAACCAGATGTTATTGATCTTATTCATTTATGCTCTTTATTTATAGCAGCTACATACTGCTTAATGGTAGAGTTAATAAAGTTATAAGTGAATCATCGATTTGGTTCGATCGTGCCTGGCTCAGAGTACAGTGTCTATCGCGCGTACTCAACTATTAATAGCAGTCTATTTATAAGAATTGCGCAAGTAGAGACTAGGAGGCGCGGGTAAGTTTCCTATGTGAAATTATACCCTTGTTAATTATATATAAAAGTTTATTATCTCTAATAGGATGTACGATGATCCTTTCTTGGCTGCAGGCGAGTGTCACACCCACGGGTACAGCCGTCATCTTCCCACTGATGAGGGATCACGTTAATGATAATTAAGAGAAGATTCTTACTTATAAGGTATGTACATTGTATTATTAGTATATTGATGTATCATTTAATTATAACTATATTTCCTTTAAATTAAGTAATATATATATATTCTTATAGAGAAACTGTTGTAGCCCAGGCGCCCTCACACACCTGAAACTTTGCTCACCTTTTTGCAATAAAACTCAATTAAAGAGTGCACGTATGGCCAGGTCAAAAGCAAATTTCAGGCGTAAGAGTATAGCCCAGGATGATGACTGAAGTTTGGTAAAGGTAATAGGAGGATCGTAATAGGAGAGCTAATTGCTAGAGTTATAAGCTAGGATATTACTGAACATCTATTATGAGAAAAGGTGAGGGGCGGTTCTGGTGAACACGGACTGGAATAAGACTCTGGATTTTCAAGATGAAAGAAACGAGGTGGAATTATTTGAGCGTCGAAGAAAGGTGCGATAAGCGTGCTCTTGGCGCGTGACGGGAATACCACATCTGGGAAATAACCAGGCTACAATTTGTATGATTCTTGAGAATCGGGAAAAGACGGTAATGAATATATATATATATATACATATATATACACATATATATATGCACACGCACATACACATATATACACAAACACACACAATTCTCTAAAATAGGAAGAGAGTGGCTAGGAAGGGAGTGAATGAACAACTGTGAGATTAGCCAAGGAATAATTCCAAAAAAGCATAATAATGAGTGAAACAAAGTAAACCATGGGACATATGTAGGTAAGTATTGACTAGTGGAGAGTAGTAAGAGAGGTAAACTAGAGTAAGAAGAAGAAATTGATGAAGTAGGATAGGAAATGGATTAAGAGTGAATAGTGCTAAAGGTGAGAAAGAGAAGAGTTCAAGATAGGAAGCAAGGTTTCCAGCGCCAGAGGATGTGTTCAGCTGTCTTGTCACCTGATTCGATCCAAGACTCAGAGACTCAGGGAGACCATTAGGCGACTACTCGTGAGAGACGAAGGTAAAAAGTAAAAGCAACGCCAGGAGGTTGAGGAGAAGATGAAGATGGCATCCGGTTTAAGAGTCAGTGAAGGACCAAGGTCCAATATGTCTAGGACGATAGGAATGGAGAGCCGTAGAACACTGTTCCTGGATGAAGTTAGACGGAAATGTTTAGGAGACCCAGTGCCAGGCGAGGAGGAAGTTGTCTTGGTCCTGGATAAAGGAAACATGACTGCGTTACACGTGTGAAGCGTAGCTGGTGTGACAGCCCCATAAATTGGGTAAGATTTTATGGACGTCCCTTTTGTATCTACCATAGACATTACGCCACAGCTGATGGGTAGCAACCATCTCCGAGGTGATCCTTTCGGCAGACTGGCGTCGCGCCGTACGTCGACGATCGGCGTATAATCAGGCTCGCGAACACACCTGAAACTTTGCTCACCCTTGTGCAACCTCACGGGCAGAGCAAGGAGTCAGGCCCATGCGCAAACCCTTCAAGGAAAAGGATCCGGACGTTCTCCCCCATGACACGAAGACAGCGGAACTGGGAATCCGGCAGAAAAAGAGGTTCAAGGAATTTCGAAAATTACCAATAAACTGCCTTATGAATGCATTATCCCATCTCGAAAGGATATCCAATCCACGTTGACCGTCCGAAGGCCGAGGATCCCAGATAACGTTGAAGGGCTGAAACAGAAGAAAAAAATCACGTATACAAAAGCTGCCTGTATTTTTTTTCCCTAATAACCACTACCCCAATAATCCCCCCCCCCCTTCCCCTAGAAGTCACTTGATCGGTACCGTATCGCTAAGATCGCGTAATTGGCTCCATTAAGCGTCCGAAAGAGACGCGGTCTAAGATAAAATTTCAAGGGGAGAGAGAAAAAATATTTCAAGAAATAAAAATAATATAAGAACAAAGAGACAACATATAAAAGGTAGCAAAAAAAAAAGAAAATCAAGCACAAGTGCGGTAAGGGCAGGTCGCGTCTTAAACTCTAATTAGCAGCTTAGCACGCTGGTTATGTAGATCGTAGCTGCGTCTAGTAATAAGGAGAAGACGGCAAAAGCTCAAGCGAACCTACGAGAATCCAGTCTCGCTAAGACATTAATACCAGACATCCAATCTAAGTACAGTTTTAGCCGAGCTTTACTACGCGGGTCTTCCCGGGGAAGACTTCCTCTCTAAGGTAGTGATCTCTCCCCCCCCCCCCTCCTAGTACTGAGTTTGAGTCGATTGTCTCCCCTCCTCGATTCACCTTCGACCCCTCCCGTCCCTCGCCCGCGATCCTCTATCTCATACCGTATCCTCTATCTACCTCGCTAGCTCCGTCCTTTTCCGTCACACGACTACCGCTGTTAGACCGCATCTCTCTCTCTTTCTCGTTCTTTCACGTTTCCTCGCGACTTCTCCTCAAACACTCCAAAGAGGCGTCTCGCACCGCTGTACTTGGATTAGATTATCCAAGCTGAGTCAAACAATGGGAAAACGCGGCTCGACGGAATTCCGCGTGGCGACTTCTTATCGTTACGACACACGAGTGTATATATACATATATGTTATATACACAGAAATATATAAGTCATGCATATACCAAAGTCGGATTACGCATGTATATACACGTAACACACACACACACACACAGATCTCAGAGGCATGTGTATAGCGGCAGGTATGTATACATACACGAATGTAAAAAAAGACCTGAAAGGAATAGAGAATAAGAAGCATTGAGTCTCGACAAAAGTCGTCTCGCGGAAGTCCCTAAGCCGATTATGACGCTTTACATATCAGGTCTCCTGCATGAATATCCATACATCCACCGGAAGTCTTTCCCATTGGCTAGAAAACGAATAACCTACGTCGCCGTTCCAACTGTACGGGGATTTTCCAACGGCAGATTCCATATCAGGACCCAGTGTAGAAATCACGAATTTTCGAAGGATCTCCAAAATGTATCGACGGTATGACGATTTAAGATGGCTGGTAGTCGGCTAAAGGCGTATATACATAATACCGTATGCATCCATATACACATATACTTGAAAGACTGTATATACACACATACACAGGTGTGTGTGTATATATATACATAAAGCCGATTCGTACTCGGTAGGTGAAGAAGGTGAAGGAAGAAGTTGTAGCTGGGTAAATGGAAGGCAGAAAGGAGGCAGAGGGCAAAGTTGATGTCCAGGAGAAGAGAGCGTAGCAGCACTCTAAGCGTGGATGTCAGTGACCGGAGCATGACCCCAAGATCATTGCACGACTATAGCCCCTTGGACTCCCTCTTTTCCTCCATCCATCCGTAAGTCCTCCTCCTCGTTCTCTCTCTCTCTCTCTCTCTCTCTCTCTCCCCCCTCTCTCTCTCTTCCTGCTCTCCGTCCAGCACGTTCTTCGGGCCTTCTGGCTCGTCCCCTAAATGTCCTTATATCTTGGTACCGTCATGCGCTGGTCTCATCCGCGTCCCTTGAACGCTATGGTCGCCATTGGTAGGTCGTCCCCAGGTCACTTTGGGCCCGACGGTACGTGAACCGTGTACTGACTCGGGTGACCGGAAGTAAACACGACCGGTGCGTTAGGGCCGACCGAGTGGGAGGAGAGAAAAAATATCCGGGGGGGGGGGGGGTTGCAAGCAGCCAGCAAAGACCTTTGGTAGCGGGAGATGAGCCAGGATCAGGAATTACGTGTGGTGAGGGGAGGGGGTGGTAGCGAAAAAGCCGTACACTTCAGAGAATCAATTTAAATACTTGGCATTGCTGAAATTCGTTCGAGATGACCTATGACCTCCTCGGGGCATATGCTGTTCGTCTCTTTGTTCGACGGTCTCTGAGAGCTGGCCAAGAAGAGTCGCCCGGGATGAACTTCTCCCACTTCTCCCCCACGTATCACCACGTAAAGACGGTTATTCTGTGTTGAGAGGGGGCGGAGGGGGGGTCACTTAAAAATCCGTGAAGGAACCATTGGGGAGAAATGTAATTGCCTTTAATGAGATAGCGTATGGGATCTTTATTCCGGGAGGCGGGGAAGGGGTGAAGGGGCACGTGGTAAAATTGCGTGTCACTATTGGACGTGGTTGTACGGATCGTGTGGCTTTTAAGTTAATTTAATTAAATTTTTTTATTACTTCCTTCCTCGTCCACGACTCGCCACCCCCTCCCCGCTCCCCCTTGCTCCCTCTTACTCCCCACGGTCTATTGCCGTGGATTACACGCGACGATAACCATCTCAAGATTATTCTCGCTTACGGAGGATACGTGAAGGACGGGCACGCTTCAGTTATCGAGTTGATTATCCGAAGAGTGTTGCTATTGACCTGACGTGGTTGAACTATGATTAAAATGTTTATTTGGTGTAATTGTTGGACCGCTTGTAATACACAGAGGAGTGATACGGTCACGATCTACTTTTGGAAAGTCTTTGATGGATTTCGAGACTGGTAGTACGTATACTGGATGCGAGTGCGAATGAGACGGATTCGTAAAAGCTTTTGTGAGTGCGAGAGAAACACACACACACACACACACACACACACACACACACACACACACACACACACACACACACATGTATGTATATAGTAAGAAGCACTAAAAATTATCAAAGGCTGCCGTGGACTCTTGGGGACGTAAGTACGGTATCGGTGTAAATACTGCACTGCTTCCGGTTACGTGGGAGAGTGCTTATCGTTAAGAAAGAAAAAAAAATGGATTATTAAATCTCAGAGATTTTAGTGTTTTTTTTCTTCTTGATCTCTATTAAAGACTTCGGGGTTTCTTTGTAATCCAGCTGCAAGAAGAACACTTCTTTGTGCGCCCCGCGAAGTGGGTCACGCTTCCGCTTACCACGTCCACGGGGACCACCTATATATTACCACACCTCCGCCATGGACAGTAAATAACCTAACGATCGCCACCATAAAACTTGGAAAGAGAATTTGACTTGCTTTAAGGTAATAAACGTGGGAAGCTAGAGGTTTTCCTGGTTCTTACGAAAAATTCAGGTTATTTTCGAGTGGCGGTTAAAGAAAAAATGTAGCTGGAGTCAAAAGATTTAACGTTAGGATAACAACGTTTTCTTCTTACTTTTGTTTCCAGGAAAAATAAAAACGAATCGGTAGCAACAGCTGTTCCGGTATACCGGCGCGAAAATAATTCAAAGCCTAAGGATTCTTTATGGGAGTTTAAATATTTTGACGTTACAAGATACCCGTGCGTTACAAGCCGTGTTGAGCCCTTTCTCTTGCTACAGAGTGGATGTGTGTGTGTGTATATATATATGTATATACCGCGGGTAACACAGCCGTAAGTACGTACAGTGAATTTCGCATGGCCAAAGTCCTTAGCTCTGCGACGAGAGAGGTAATTCGAGCGAAAATTGGCCAACGAGCTCGGCGAAGCTTGGAGAGAAGCGAGGAACCGCAAGGAGTAGCCTAATCTCGGTGAATCACGTGAAAATCAGGGTGCCGAATGAATAGGGGTCATCCCTGGCGCCAAGGCAGGAAGCTAGGAAGCGTAAAAGACGAGGAGAGCTGCAATAGCCGTGAGGATCAAAGGGAGAGAGCGAGATAGGGGGATTTTAGGAGGGAGTGCAAGGAAAGGGACAGGGGAGAGGGGAGGGAGGGAGGGAGAGGGGGAGAGAGATAGGGAGGGAGGGAGAGATAGGGAGGGAGGGGGAGAGAGGGAGAGAGAGAGAGAGAAAGAGACCCGTAGCCAAGAAAAGTGAGATAAGGAGTAAGAAGGAAAAAAGATCCAAGCCGCAATGGGACCTCGGCGCTAATAAGTTCTCTGTCCGCTGAATAGAACCCAGCTGTCTCTTTGTTCCCTTCTCCGTTGGCAGAGTCGAGGATTTCTCTTTTTCTTTCTCCTCTTCTTCTTGGCTTTGGTCTCATCGCTTCGGTTGTTGTCTTGTGGGGGGGGGGGGGGGG
>JARQTH010000216.1:281556-298631 GCA_030142595.1 Trachelus iudaicus
ACAGAGACAGAGACAGAGACAGAGACAGAGAGAGAGAGAGAGAGAGAGAGAGAGAGAGAGAGAGAGAGAGAGAGAGAAAATTTGCCTTTACCATTTCTAACGAGCCTAAGTAGACTTATGGTGAGTGGGCAGAAACGAGACTTCGCGAATCGCCGTAAGCAGCTAAAAATAAGCTCCCGTCCGCTTAATGCTTTGCTGAAAGCGTAAGTTTATCAAGTCCCAAAGTTAACTGGATTACCCGACGTCGATGCCGTCGGTGTCGAAATTAAAAAAGAAAACCGGACCCAAACGTTCGATGCACGACGCCATTCTTTTTTTTCCCCCTCTGCCATTTTTCCTTCACTCCTCGCTTCCGTTCGCTGATACCTTTGTAAGATTAATAATAAAAAGAAAAAAACCAATGTCAGACATATCGCACACGTGTCAACCCATATGTATTTCCCATACAGTCGTCGTTCTTCACGTTAAATTCATACGAAACGAGCGTCTCGCCGTGCGACTCTATTGCTGCCTCGTATTAAGCAAAGATGCATTTAATGGCGCGCCACCTGGATTCGAAAGAAGAACAAAACAATAATAACACCACAACGCTCAATACACATGGTTCTTGAATTATCCTATGCACACCCACGAGATCTTCAATTTATAGGGTTAGCCTACGTAAGTTATAACGAGATTAGTCGGTAATCCATTTTCATGCTTTTCTTCTCACTGCCTATGCTCTATCTAGTAACCGTTCGATACTATTCCTCATATCAAGCAAAGACGCATTTAGTTACGCGCCACCTGGATTCGAAAGAAGAAAAAAAAAAAAAATACCACAACGTTCGATACACATGGCCCTTGAATTATCCCATACAAATCCACGAGAGCTTCAATTTATTTATAGGTTTAGCCTACGTAAGATATAACGAGATTAGTCGCTAACCCATTTTCATGCTTTTCTTCTCACTTCCTATGCTCCATCTAGTAACCGTTTGATACTAATCCCAGATGCACTGTACCTCTGATATACTTCCGTTACGTACGTATACTCTGTCTATTGCATATATCTATATTAACCAAGTAAAATTTCCTCCCCTCCCCACGATCGGCGCCATCTTTTTTTTCCCCCTCGAGTCAACAGCTCACGTGCGCATAACACATGTGGTCTGTCAAAGTGGGTTCGCACCAAGGGGTTCGTGGGCTTCACCACGGTTTTCCATACCGAAACGATGAGATCAGATAAAATAATAAAAGAACCGATGAATCAAATAGAAATGCATAGAGAATTAAGAGCCGAAGCCAATAGCCATGTCGAAAGAAGGAAAAGAGACTTGGGTCCACGTATATAAAAGCAGCAGCCGTACTGGGATACACAGTTCTACCCGTGGGCGTGAGAATGAGACCCGTGACATCATAATGTCGACGGCAGTCGCTTCTAGCTATTGCGTAACACTTGGCAGGGCCGCTTGGCCATCTTAAACATTTTAACGCTCCCCATATGCGCAGCCCGTATGGCACATATAGCTACTGCACGGACTCCATGAATTTTCACGAGGCACGTTCGCTCTATTGCGCGCAAATTCCTTACGTTGCTGGGCGTACAAGTCATCCCCTAAAATTAGACCCGGGGTCGAAGCGTTCAAGGTGAGATTGGCGGAGGTTGGGAGAGGAGGGTGGGGGGGGGGGTGAAGCCAGAATATACAGTAAAGCCACGAAAGACGAAGGAAGCTTTCGAAAGAGCATAGAGAGCATTGGCAAACGTGAACTGAGATTTGAAGTTTTTTGAAAAAATTTATTTTCGACCACGTATATCGGTACGTTCGGAGATTTAGCTGAGCATAGATCCAGGGGGATTTTTAGTGAGAAAAACGGAAAGATCGAGGAGGGGAGTTGGCATGTGACAAAGTAAAAAAAAGGTAAATCCCATCGTGGTGGTGAACGTAAGCGGATCGAGCAATGTCGGTGGATGCTGTAGCGTTCGTTTCCAATAGCGATAACCGGGGGATGGTTTAAAATCCAATTAAAATACCACCCTCGCCCCTTCTCGCTCGATGCACAAACCGTTTGTCGTTTGTTTTACGTATACTTCCTGTTCGAGGTGTGGGAGGGTCATTGTTATATTTTTGAAAAAAAAAAAATAAAGAGGGGCGAACAAACGGTTGCCCCCCTCCCCCCTCTGCGCTACGCCTCAACACCCATGGATCTCATAGTCCTGACTACGAAAGGATTCAAAAAAAATATCTATAAGAATGAACGGTAAACCAATACCAAACATAACAAAGATATGGTTAGGGGGTGTAAAAATTTGGTCAATAATTCGTTTCCGTGAGATATCCACCATATTGTTTATCCGCGGGAGAGTCAATGAACGGGTATCAGATTTTACAGGATTTGGAAATACCACCGCGTACCGATCCCCTCGATGCTATTCGATGAACGCGCGTGTGGATGCCGATATGAAATACGAATTGTATTCTGTATACCTGTCACTTGGCTCTCTATGAGGTCATAAGGCTAATAGGAACAGAAGCGGAAGTATAATATACCGAATACAGGATAGACCACAGTACGCAAAGTGCGTAACCTTGCGTAACAGTGATACACTGAGGAGCGATAGCCTGCCTTCCCGTTTGCAGCGTGATAGGGCATTAATTGACAACTGAGTACTTGGAAGGATCGTTCTTGTACGCTCGCTTTTAAGTCTTGTCCGAAGTTAGTTGCAAGTCGCATTCGATATACGTAGGTTTGAGGGAATCGAGAAGAATCGAACGATCGTGGTGAAGAGTTTGATGGACTGTATAGAGAGAGAGAGAGAAGATAGGTGACAAATAGATAGAGAGAAAATAAAAAAAGTGAGACAGAGCGAGAGAGAACGAGTCCATCACAGTCGGTAACCCGTGCAGGCTGTACGACGCATAAATACACTTTATGACGTCACGCGCTACGGGGTAAACCGTCCTCGAGTTGAAGTTCTTCAAGGTCTACTCATGTAACGGAGAATGTGTGGGAGGAAATGACAGAGAGAAGGAGAGGAGTAACGATATGGTCGCACCTAGTACAGAGACGAAGAATTCAAGAGAGGAAAGTATTTCGCATATATATATATATATATATATATATATATATATATATATATAGTAGCATTGACTGTAGTTGCCGTACGAAAAGCACGGTAAGGCATAAGGCAATGGAAAAGCTAGAAAAAAAAAGGTTGTAAAAGCTGGAAAAGCCTTGCCACGACAAAGGGAACCCATCAACCCGTTAGGACAAAGGAATCATTGAGAATCTGGAAAAACAATTTCTGGGCTCACACGGTACGACGTGACCGCAATCATCGATCCTATCTCTTTCTGTTTCTCTTGTTGTCTTCCTCCTTCGACCACCCCTCTCCTCCTCACTCACTCACTCACTCTCTCACTCTCTCTCTAGTATGTCATATGCGAAATCCACTCCTAGCGACAACATCGTGACAGAGTCTTTACAGAGAGAACGTTTTCCAGGGACGACGGACTCGGCTAACGAGGTGATTTAGAATAATTAGAAAAAAGTACCTTGGGTCCTGGTGTCGTTGCAGTAGAGTTACTGGTAGTTAGGTTAACAACGGTCGCGTTACCGAGAAAGCAGTGAATTACGTAAGAAAGAGAACAAAAATCACTATACCAACCAGATTAAAACAAAAGCGTAACGAACGTCGTAATCGGACGTATCCAGTAAGAGAGTAACGGAAGTCCAGTTAAACCGGATATGGTCCAAGGGGATTTCAAATATATATTTTTTCTAAACAAAAAATAATCAACCGTCTTGATTGTGGAAAATGACGCAACTTTTTATTTCACCGTTGACGCTTCGCCACCGAATACGTTTCGTTAGTTCGTTCTCTACTTCCGGTTCCTGCGGCTGGTGTCTACCGGGCCGTGACTACTCCTGCCGAGTATCACCTGTCGCCAACAGGTGATCCTCGCCTTATGCATCGAGGCCTGGCTTGAGCGTATAGTCTGTAACTTTGAAAAAAATAAAAATAAAAACCAAAAACCCAGTACAGCATCCAGTTATCTTCAACTTCCTGTACCAACCGTCCGCACGTATTACACGCATCATGACGCCGAAGCATTATGAACCGTCACAAAGAGATATTCCGCACTGATTATCCCAACAAGATGCTTTTCATTATCCTTCGCGACTCGTGTTGAATTACATCAGGTTCCCCCCGTATGTCCTTGCACGAGCATCCAAGCTGGCCTGCGTACGTTTCTGTTACACATGTACCACATACGTAACATGCGTGGCTGCTTAGTGGAGTCCCTGGTGTATATGAGAATGGCTCTTCCGTCTTCTAGCTATATGTATACGCCGGCGAACAAAACCGCGTATGAATCACGCGTCGCATTACGCAATTCTAAGTGTAATGCAAGGCGTTTGCGAGAGACGAGAACGGTTCCACAGAAGTATATGTATATATATATATTCCGAAGCATAAGTATATTCTAGATTTTTCTAGTAGCCATTAGATCGACTAGTAATGTCCCAAGCCATGTCTCATGCTGGACCTACATATTTACCTAGGTTTTCGTCACGTATCGTCCTACGAAGATATAAATATAGGTATAACGATTATCGTAAAAGAAATTAGATTTTACCTACCGTAGGCATGTAGAAATAACTTTGAGCACGTATGTACTGAATTATTCCGTATATGTAATTCAGGTGGACATTTCCTGAGGCAATGGCGTGTTACGGTTGCATTTGAAACGTAATTTATACCGTAAAGGAGAAATTTTTCTTTATACGGAGCGCGAGCATCGAAACGCTCATAGACGGGCGTGGACGTCGATGACGAGGATGACGACCTTGGAGGGAACGAAGCTGCTGCCGGTCGCGATAGACGTCTTAGGAAGTTCCAGGGCTCTCGAGAAAGACAATGGTGCTTCTGTATCCAGGAGAAGTATAAGAGGGCGAGAAGGAGAGCCCAGGAGGAGGATTTGATCAGCTACGAGAATATACGTACACGTAAGGACTGTGCGTTGGTTAAGGCGGAGTCCGTAGCTATAGTCGCGCTGACATAACTCCTCGTTACGTTCGTTAAATACGTGAATCACTTGACACACGGCGAGTAACGGCATTAGTCGAGCGTTAGTCATGAGGATCGTTAATCAGCGTTTCGATCCAACGATATTCGATCGGTTCGGTTTATGCGTTTTTTTTTTTTTTTAATTATAATTTCGAGCTACGCGATCTATACGTAGGGATGTTGTTGTTCCTGTAGCTATCGGAGAAGGACTTACCGATTTGGAGCTTCCTCTATGGTCTAGTTATTTGCGACAAAGCCGAAGGAATTCCGCGTGGGGAAAATATAAGGACGTGAAAGAAGAAAGTCCCTAGGATAAAAGGAAAAGGTACCTCAATCTGAATCCCTTATATTCCTTGTTTTTGTGTACATATCGTTAGCGGCCACCTGTCACCTTTATACACCACCTTTGTACCAAAACTACAAAACACTGACGGTTATAACAAACTCCTTGAAGCGTCCCGTGAAAACCAGCCGTCTACTGTTGTCGCCAACGCCGCCTCGACCGTCTTTGCCGACTTAACAAGCAGGATTATATCCCAAAGGTATTATTTCCCAGACGTAAACATTGCGCGCAGCCCACTATAGTAGGTCATAGGACGGACGCTTGAGCACTGCGATCGCTCGGCAATAAAAATATTCCTAGACTTATTCGATCGTACACGGTAACTAGACGTATAGTTACAACGAAGGGATACCAACTGTCCCGAACTCTCGAATCGATTTGAAGTTTTCGAAAAGGCCCCCTAGGATATTTCAAGGTGGGCAAGGCTAAAAGTTTCTGGAGGAACAAAAAAAACAAGAGACCCGGTGCTTTTATTTTGAGCAGATAGAAAGGTCCGGTGAGTGTAACGAGCAGTATAGGAAGAATCCAAGGCAGAGGTGGAGGGGAGGTGGGGTTAACACGACGAAGCATTAAAAGCCATCGAGACGTCAGCCAGGGCTAATGGAAGGAGCTTTTCCTTTCTTTCTTTAGTTTTTCCCTCTTCTCTATTTCCTTTTTTATCTTTTTCTTTCCGTCGCGTCGATGACGACGCTTTTCGACAGGCGGTAGGTCGGACGACAGGGAGGTTCGAGAATCTACAAAGAGGAGAGAGAGAGAGAGGAGTCGCAGGAGCGGAACGTGGAGGACGAAGGGGGATCACTGGGCGGAGGTGGGAGCCGTTCCCGTTGACATGCTCGGTCTTCTCTCACTCGTTAATAGGTGCCAAGAAGAGATGAGAGCTGCTCGTTAGTCTTATTCCACGAGTAGGAAGCAACAACACGCAATGACTATAGTCTCGTTCTACTTAGCGATGTTAAGTTATACCGTAATATATCTTTAGTCTATATCTGTATGGTGAATAACACACCCAAACCTAACCACAATACCTATATACCTTTTCCTATTAGATACCAGTATTCCCTCTTGGACAATTCCAGTCAGGCTAAGGTTTGACCTCTTCGACCTGATCCAACCAGCTTGACGCCTACACCCACGTTTAATAAGATCGAATGGGCAGTCTAGCCGGAGATAAACAACTTTGCCCATAGGGAATCGCTAGGGAATTTTTAGCTGACGGATTCAACACAATCGGGATCTTGATCAGCTAGGATTTCGGTCCGTGTGTATAAAACGTCGTGTCGGTCAAAGTCCGTGTTAACGTCCGACGGAAGTTAAGTAGCCTGAACGAGTGGATCATCGAGGAAACGGGGGTTGGGCTTCTTAAGGGATGCCTGGACCTAGAGGGGATTAACGGGTGAAACCATTTAGAAGCTCGTTAACGCGAATGCTTTGACACGGACGACGGCGATGCTGGCTCCATTTGGTGGCACAATTTGTATTAGCATCCGCGGCCTAGATCGAGCCACAAAGAATACATTAATGATATTGAAAAAAAGGCAATGCCCTAAAATTTAGAAAAACGAATTTTAACCGTTAATACCACAATTAATGCACGCCTCCCAACAATTGTAGAGATAAAGTGAATACCCCTAGTAAGTAATCCCGTGATAATAAGAAACATTGAAAATTGCGAATTGTCCATAAATACAGGGGAAAGTTTGGACGCGTGGATAAAGTGCTGAAAAGAGAAAAGAAGGGTGGCCTCCCCTCCTTAGGTCGTGAGGATGAAATGGAATGATAAGTAAGAAAGGAGGCGAAGGATGAAATCAGGGGAAGATAGGGGGGAGAGAAAATAAGGGAGGTAGATTCATGCAGCCTCGTTTAAGATACAGACTCGATTGAGATACCAAAATTGCGCCAACCTTCGAGCATAACCGTGGTAATAAAACGTTCATCGTGCGACGTCCCGACGCCCCCTGCTTCCCGAGGCGTCTACTTTGCTTTAGCGTACTACCTTTCAAACTATCCGCTCCCCCCTCCCCACCCCCTCTCCAGCCCTCGTTCTCAACTTATTCTACTTCTTTCTTCCCCTCCCTTCTACAATCTCACCCTGCAGCCCATGCCCGTCCAGTCTCTTGGAGTTTTATATCCTTTCCATTTCCCTCCCCTGCCCTGTCCCCCCGCCCACCACCGTCCTCCTCGCGCTATTTTACTTTTCCACCAAGTCAACAGGGGACCTATATCTTTTCGCTTAGGGGATCCTCGCGTTATAATGCAACCCCTGCAAGTATTGCAATTTCCATGAGCACGACTTCCCTTCGTCAAGTCAACTGCTGACCTTTCCGTATTAAGTGTCAATTGACTTTTTATGTCTGACATTTATAAATTTTCACTCTCCTCTTTTATATATATATATATACACGTGTATATATATACCTGTACGCAAGATAAGGCAAAATCATTATGGCGTTGTATCAGCCACGTTAAAAAAAAAGTCCCTAGTAGATTAATGAGAACGAACCCACTCATGAGTACTGCTGTACTCTCAGACGGTGGCTGACGTGAAATTAGCTAGACTGACTGATGTCACTTGGCAATATCAATAGCGATAATCAACGAGTAGGTGATCGACCAGTTGACATCGTGACACAACACCGTGAATGGCTTTGTTCAATTAAGCTGGATACGAGCGTAAAAGAATAAGGGGAAAAAAGTCAAATCGAGATCAATACGCAGCGAAGCGATGAAATCGATGCAGAAGAATTACGGAGAATTTATGGCACGCGGGTTAACCACGAATATTCCCTTGTGAGTGGGATCGAGAAAAGATTGTCACAAGTAAATAAGGCGATCGTACTTCAAATCCTTGTTCAAGTATAATTCACGCACGCTTTGATTCCGCCATTCAATCAATGTATTTTGATGCCGCCGCCATGTTAGTATATGTACACAGAGAACCTTTCATTATGAATTCAATAGGGGTCCAATAATAGTCTCAGTGTCGCCATACATAACCTCTCCCCGCGCGCGCGTATCCACAAACTGAAACGTGTATACTATTTGTGGAGGATTGAGGTAAAAAAAATAGTCAATAAATAAAGCAACAAGCGCATTCATTATACTACGTAATCATTGAGGTATCCGGATTGAGCGTTATCGAGTTCGTGCATTATTACGTCTCGCGCGCATGCGCGCGCCTACGTACTGTTTTCTTGATTCCTTCGGTAGCTTTTCTTCCAAGTGGTATTATATATTGGTATATGGTTCATGGCGAGTGGCTGACTCGATAAATCTATTGAGCTTACGTACGTGAAAATATACGGGATTAAGAAAGTTCTAGATGAATATTTTCAAATTTTCTAATCAGCCGGAACGTCGACCGAGACTGTTGGGAAATCTGTCGCTTGCGGGTGACGCGGACAGCGGAGAAGCTAGGAGTTGGTACAATTTGAGCGAAACGAGGCTTAAAGGAGAATTCGATTAAAAATGGCGGATAGGTTGCCAAGCTGAACGACGATGACAGAATCGAGCGTGTTGGGACGTGTCTCTGAATTTCGGACGAACGTCCGAAGCCAGTGCGAGAGGGTGTCATTTTTCGATGAAAATCGCGCACGGAAGTTCACAACCAGTTTTCTAAAGTCATCGATGTAAGCGCGAGTCGCATTTCTCGTCAATTCAGCGAGTTACAAGGCTGACGTCACCGGAGCCTCGACATAATTCGATTCAATTCGCTTAATTTTGCGAAAATTGCCAATCTTCTCTCGCGCGCCTTCGTCACGACCGTCCCCGCCACCCTGAGTCGAGAGCCCATCGTCGTCGTCGTCGTCGTCGTCGTCGCCGAAGTACCCCTCCTACCGCGAACCCTCCTATGAATTTTCAGGACATCCCCACGGACGTCCCTCGTACCGAGTTCCGCGTGTCCCTTGCGTCGGTGTGTTTCGAACGTGGAAAGAAAAAGTCAAGATGGAAACTGAAGAGAGAAAATCAAAGCAGACGAAAAGAGTGCTAGAGAGTGACGTCGAGTGAAGTTGGCTTCGAAGTAGGGAAAGTACATTTTTACAGCGTAAAGACTCCAGAGGCACAAGGGGGCGAGAGAGACAGGGAGAGAGGAGAGAATAAAAAGAGGGAAGGTCGCTCTGTGTGAAAGTTCATAAATTAGAAGCTCGATTGACCGGGTCGTGTGTGTATGTGTTTGTGAGTGAGAGGAAGAGAGTGAAAGATGGAGGGTGAGTCAGTTAAACTGACAGTGGCTTTTTTTTTGTACAGGCCCTTTGTTAGGTCCTGAAACAATGCGGCGATGTAGTGGCGGTTTTTTGCCTCAATTAAATGAACCTTTCGACATTCATCTGTTCCATCAACGACCTTCATAAATTTTCCGAGCGATTTCCACGTTCCTTTATACATATGTATTTTCGTGACACGATTCGCGAGTTACATCGTCAATTGGTCCACAGTTCACGTCGATTGACGAAAAAAAGGCCCACCGTGAGTCATAGAAATTTTTCAATAAAATCTACGCACGCCGTCGGTCTCACCGCGCACTGTTCGAAAATTCAGCGAAACGAACAAATTGGTACTCGTCGCATATTTGACCTGTGTCGCTTTTATTCGGGCCATTCAAAGTCCACGGCTGAATAGAGATAGTAGGTCGGATTAAATTTACAAAAGGACTCACCGTTCGGAAGTCACCAACGTGGAGGAGAAGTGTTCGCGAATTCCCGACGAGCCAGTGAATTAGGAAGAGGAACGAGGAGTGAGAGAGAAAAAACAAAAAAAAGAAATAAAATCCAGTCAATTACCAATGAAGCTTGAAATGTCCAGACAAATTCATAAATCCACCCGTGAATGTGTTCCGGACAGGTCGATAGCCAAAAACTTCCAATTACCACAACGTACGGCAAACTCCTTCATTCCCTCCCTTAAATACCCTTTTCTTTGAGCTACCCTTTCGCACCACCCCTTTTTTTACACCGCATTTCACATCCTTGGACCGTCGGACTCTTCTAGACAGCTCCTCTGTGCCGGCTGCGGCTCAGTCTGGCCTCGTGTTACCCGCGATAACGTTAACTTACTTTCACCGGGTCGGGGATCGATAATTTTTCGCGAATTCACATCAAATACGCAAGCGGAATACGATTGCGTATACCAACTGTGTCAGCGATGCAAAATGTCAGAAATAAAGTACGCAGAATAGACAGGCAGGAAGGAAGGAAGGAAGGAGCGGCGTAGAAGGAAAATTCAAATCCCAATACAAAAACTTATCCACAGAGACAACAGCGTTCCTTTTGAATTCAATGAATCACCATAGAAAGTAAGATTCTACTTGATAAATAACGAAAACAGGAGACGGAATAAATGGGAATAAAGGGTACAGGCTCGTATATCGCGATTAACAGCACTCAACAGTTTAGTATAACTCCCGCAAGGTTTTAACATTATCGAATTGTAGTATCTCGCGTTTAACAAACGTTTAATCAAATCTCGAAAACCTTTATTTTTTAGTAGCAATACTTTTATTCCCGTCCGTATCCTTCTCGCGAGACGTGTTTGCCGTCGTCGTTGTCTGCTGCCGTCTCGTTTGCAGTTCTTAGCCATTTCCAAATAGATAATAGACTAAATAATACCGAGGCTCTCGTCGTGTAGTTAAGCTGCCATTGACCTAACTGTAACTGTCAATTGGCTTCATCTAATATAATACAAATGTTTGAACCACGGTAAAAAAAATATGTACTTGTTAATACTGCGTTACGATTATTAAAAAATGCTGCTACGACGACGAGCACGACGACGATGATGACAACGACGACGACGACGACGGAGACGACGACAACAGCAGCGATGGTAGATCTCGGCGGGTTGGCAGTTTAAATGCAACTATGCCTCCTCGGGTTTGGGTTGAGCGCGCAGGGCCATATTCGTGGGAGTTCGGCTAAACTCGGCTGTCCTCGACTCTCGTCGATATGCCCATAGACACAGTATATGTCTATGGATATTCTACGCTACGGCGGGGGAGGCCTCTGACGAAGATGGTCATATGGCGCCCGAGTCAGAATGGGGATGTCTTATGTCATTCTCTGTTGCTCTACCGGGTGTTCTCTTCGTACAGATACAGCTCGAAAACTGTTTCACTAACCACTATATACTTTAATATTAATCGGATCGGTCGAAATATTTCGAAATTGTACGCGTCAAAAATAGAGACGACTGTCAATGCCAGGAATTACCGAGGAAAAACGTCAAGCTGGATATTCAACGATACAGTGTTGTAACTAGTAAGTTTATCGCTCCTGAGAAAAAGAACACAATTGTAAACAAGCTGTTTTTTTTTAATTACATATTGCGTGATAGGTATACCTTAAAGGATACTCCAGAGGGATAATGAAACGAGAGAGGGTTTGCGTGTGCCAATATTCAATTAAAAATACAAAATGCCCACTGTCATTACACCGGAGTTGATTGTTCCTATATAACGGGTGTGCGATAAAAAGAATGCTCGAATTTCATCGATTCGCTCCGGTTACACGCTCCGGCTGAGCAGGCGCGTGACAGTAATGGTCACGTGCCATGATATCTTGTGTCATTCCCTGTCACCTACCGGGTGTTCCAAATGCACTCGACCAATCTGTCAGTAGCTGAGAGTTGTGATACGAGCGCAATAAAAAAAAACAACTCAATTCTCATATCAATTACAATACGAATCTCAATTACGAGTCAATTTTGACAATCAGCTGTTATCATTTCTGCAGATTATAACGATCTACAGGTATTTACTTCAAATTCAACAATTTCACTAAACACGTCTTAATATATACCGACCAGGTTCACCATATGTGAAAAATGCCTGAACTTACAGTGAAAAAAAAATCCAATCAAGATCAATTGACGTATATGAGATTCTGAGACGTTTTGAATATTCGAAACTTAAACTCTCATCTGTACCATACAGTAAGCACCATGTACATTATACATCATACTCCAAACTACGCATACTAATATAACCTGGGTCACGAAGACCCAATTGCTCCAGTTGAGTCCCTCCGACACTTTCATCCCTAACCGAGTCTAATTGAAGCTTCGCTTCTACGTAGCTCTAACCTATCTACAATTTAAATGTCCATTTTTTATTCATCTGAGATCAGACATGAGTCCTTATGATCCTCAGGTAGTTTTATACTGGCTGAGGGATCGAGGTGAGGGGGAGAGGAGAAGGGTTCAGAGGACAGGAGAAGGCGGTTCTACAAGTACCAAGAGAGAAGACGAAGAGTGAACCAGAGAGACCGTGAGATAGGTGCAATGTATAGGTACAGAGAGGAAGAGGGATGCTGGGATACTGGAATAGACTAAAGTAGAAGAGGGGAAAAGAGGGGAAGAAATATATTCTTTGTTAAGGGATCTTGAGGATCCAGTCGTAAGAGGTTCTTAACGCATTTTTTTTTCTTGAACCACCAAAAATTTTGGGTAGTCCAAAAAAAAATTTACTCGCTGACATTGCGCAAACGAAGATATCGAGAAGAGGGATTTTCGAAAGAGTCGACCAGCCGTGACTTTTGGGTGGCTCCGTGACTTTCTACATAAAATGTATATATTTTATTACACGTGCTTTGTCCTATACGGGCACTACGTGTACGTCCATGCGTGATGAGATCAGAGGATCCAGTACGGAGACGCAGACGACTGGATGAAGGTACAAATTGCTAAAGGGATTCTCTGGTTACTTTGTCATTGTCGACCCAGTATCAGACAGCGAGAACCCGCATTTATTAATATCTTTGTAATTGCATTTAAACCTTATATATATTTAGTTTCATCTATATCTATACCTTTTTTTTATTTTCAATTTTCAATAGTTTCACCGAATCTGTTCAAAAGGGATACCACCACGTTCCGCATACCTATCTAAGGAATTGCAGGATTTGCATCCATTGCCTCTTGGACAGACTCCTTCATCCCTTTTCTCTCCCTCCTACCCGCCCGACGCTGTCTGCATCGTTCGTAATTGCAGGAGGAGCTTTTATTACCGATATAACGCCGGCACACGGGCTTTTCAAAGCTTCGAGGATTTTCTGAATTCCGATCTTCAGCTCTTCTCCTGGTCCCTCTTCCGGTTTATCTCTCTTTATATATATATATATATATATATATATATATATGCCAGATCTAACAACTAACCTTTTCACATCTCCCAGACTTCCTCTCTATGTTCTCAATAGCTTCACGCTCATCCGCATATCTCGATATCTTTGGCGAGGATGCTGGGAAGGAGTAAAAATTCGATTTTTTCCCCGACCATCAGACACGGAGGAATGATTTTAAATTCTATAGGGAATGTTCCAAGCGACCAGACTTTTAGAATCGAACGCTAATTTCCTCTCAGCTCGAGAAAGTATCTCTCCCGTTCACGCCGACGGAGCTTGGAAGAGGAGAAAAGCGAGTGCATTAAAATAAATTAATTTTCATGAGATTTGCCAAACCGAATGGCCATTACGGGACTTAAAAATAATAATAATTTAACAAGCCACGTGGAGGAGATTTGCATTTTGACAGTAGCACCACACCCACCCTCACCCTCCAGAAAGTTACCGCTAAAGACCACGAGTATACGGAAAGCGCGAAACTGTCAAGGGGTGGCTGCTGCTCGACTGGCTCCCACTCTTACCCATCCTTACCAACTCTTACAAGCCTGGGTCTGGATCCGCGAGACGAGGAGGTTGCAAGCAAAAGATTTTTCCCGCAGACGAGCACTGCTTGCCCGCCACTCAATCCTTCCATCTTTCCTACCTAGAACCACCTAGACAGACCAGAGCAACCCCATCATCAGTCTCCCAACCTCTTCCATCCAGCCCAGGACCAAAGCACTTCCGATCGAACGCAAATATATTCGCCCCCATCTAACCTAATTCCACTGTCGACCTCAACCGACATCAACTACCCTCCAAAAACTCACCCATCAAGACTACCCATAATACCCAACCGCACCGGAAAACAGCCACAGCACCCATGAACACTGGCTCCCCGAAGGAAGTAAATACTTCATCCAAACGATAAAAATCCAACCAAAGACGAATGAAATGCAGTCCCCATTAAAATTCACAGCGTCGTTCCGTACAACGTAGAGGAACACCCGCGTTCCCCACCCCCTCCCCCCAACCGACCAAAACTGAGCCTACAACCCACTGCGCATACAACCGTATTCCTCGTTACACGCTAATTCGTATGCACCTCGTATTAGTCCCGCGTTTCACGGAACAATGAACACTAAAGTCCCCGGTCGTACAGTCAGTAACAGGGTATCGAATAAAACACCCAGTCACAAAATCACCGGGATAACGTCCACGCGAAGATTGCGCCACCGATCCGGCGATATTATCAGGGTATGCATGTATGGTATACGTAGAAACGGCTACCAACTGTAAACAGGAAGTATCGCCAAGGGATGATTCTAAAGTTGAGGCCGAGTCAAGGGAGAATTCTGAGCGCATAGCACGAGGGCGATATTAGCGTGGACCAAGAGTTTTGCAATTTATCTTGTAGCGCCACCGGGGGGGGGGGGGGGCAGGCACGGGCCGGGCAATCAGTGCGAATCCCAGAAGTCTCCCTTGGAAATCGTGCTTTCTGCTCCTGTGTGCATTTAATCCGGCAAACTCTGGGCGAGAAGCTTCTGCATAGTGGATACGTGGTATATGCATGTATATACATAGTTATAGGCCATAGGTATACAGGTACACGAGATAGGGGATACACGTGCGAGGACCGGTGTAGCTGTTTTAGGTTAGGGGAGAGGGGAGGGGAGGAGAGGGGAGGGGCGTTATAAAAGTGGATATAACATATCATACAATTCTGAGATTATTATAGTGTCAAATGCGTGCAGCAGCATGGTTACTTTCTACAATGGTGCTATGGCGAGAATGAACGCGTGCATTGTTGCTACGGGTGGATGTGATTGTCACGTGAAAAGACGATCGTTCCGGATTCTTGAAGTACGTGGAAAATTTTTATTTTCACGCGCATGACCGGGGTAAATTTGACGGACACCCGTTATATCCAGGCTAGCTACAGCTACCGACCACCAAATGTTTACTGGAGCTATTCCCGGCAGTGACTGCGGACCTAACGTAAGCAAACTTTCGAGTCTTTGGCTGCGTTCTGACTCCGCTTGCTTCACCGATTAAGTCCAGAGACGACGCAGACGCCGGAAAAGGAGCTTTTAATTGGCTGAGGAATTTAGGACGGTGTCGGTACAATCGAGATGATACCGAAGTTTCGGGGTAATTTGGATCGAGTGATATGGGTCCTCGTGGGAGGTGTAAAGCCGAGTTTGGTAATGCCTTCTTTGCCTTGAGCGTTTTCTAGGGTGATATAGCAATGGAAAATTTGATTTCGTATATCTCCGTCTCTGTCTTGTACACGCGGACGCCTATGGGTTTGTCTCTTACCGCGGGTATACAAACTTTGTGAAAATTTAAAGCCTCGTTCGCCGCTCATTCTTTGTTATCGAAATGACGAATTCTTTGGTTTTCGATAAGGCTGGATATGGTTGGTGCACTTTTTTTTAGTTTAACGAGCATATCACAATATGGCGGATATTCATGGTTGCTTTATGGACTTGAGGGACATTGGTTGAGATTTGTATCTGGTATGTGGTTAACCGCGTCGCGCGGGATCGCTATACCGTATGGCTCTTGCGGAGGAAACTTGAATTTGAATATATGTCCGGAAGCGATCTTGGCTGGTCCCGTGCTGTATAGAATATTCCTGGGCAGATATTTAGGGGTTGAAATGCACTATGCCAAAGTCCTAATCCTATTGCGGTCTGTCGACCGGTAGGTACCGTGAGAGGGTGCAAGGCGTGGGGGGGGGGGGGGTTATTTTCTTCGATTTGTATACTTTCGAAAGAAAGAGGGGTTGAAGTTGCGCGGAGATCTTGGACAAGCCTCTCCAATATTTTACGGGGTACCGATACAAAGTCGAAGCATCGTCGATTCAACATACTTTCAAATTCCTCGAGTGAGCTAAAAATTGACATTTTTTTCATCCCCTCGGTGAAAACCTGTCAAATTGATACGGGGCTACGTTCGATCCGAATAAATCGATATAATTATTTTATCTCGCCCATCCCGTAATTTTCCATCAGGGTGGTTCTGCTTGGCAGTAAGAAAGCAAAAAAAAATGTGGAACCGCCGAACGAAAGTTAAGGTGACATTTAAGGGTTGACATTAAACCAACCCTCCCGTGCAGGCCGAGCACTGGATGACAGTAGTGACATTTTCCTAATGCCAGAAGTCCCGCCTCGAAAGGCACCCTTATGCCTTTTTACGAGGGATGTGGGATCGTATACTTTAGCAATCTCGACGACCTCTAAAACATCCCTTATACACGTCCCACCCCGATTTCAGGTGTTGGTCGTATCTGAATTTTGATTTCACGACTAATTGGTCACGGGGATCCAAAATGATCCAAAAAAAGGTTACGGAGTCGCCACAGGGGTTGGCGTTACGTTCGCATTAGCATACAACGTATTTCCTTTCGGGGGTTAACAAATTCACAGGGTCTGTTCGCCCCATCAAAGGATTTTAAGGACGTAAACGTTGGCAGCACTTGGCAAAACGACGACAGTAAGAGAGCAAGAGAGCGAGAGAGAGAGAGAGAGAGAGAGAGAGAGAGAGAGAGAGAGAGAGAGAGAGAGAGAGAGAGAGAGAGAGA
>JARQTH010000216.1:310454-320851 GCA_030142595.1 Trachelus iudaicus
AGAGAGAGAGAGAGAGAGAGAGAGAGAGAGAGAGAGACAGAGAGACAGAGAGAGAGAGAGAGAGAGAGAGAGAGAGAGAGAGAGAGAGAGAGAGAGAGAGAGCGGTTCTTGGCAATCGTTGCCGCAGAGAAACGTTATTCCCCAGATATGATAGCGTGCAATGGCGCACCCTAAGCCCAAATGAAAATTGACTTTTCTCCGGCGTCATGGGTAACAGCCTTGGCCACCCCCGAGTCCACCCCCCGCGAGCACAGCCGAAAGCAACCATCCCCATCGAGTAGTCCGATTCCCAGGACCCGCAGACTATACCTATACAGAGGAAACAGCGGCACTCTTGGATTGGCTGGTTTCGGTTAGAAGCCACCATGCAGCCGCCCTCTCCTCTCCCTCCTTATATATTTCCACCCTCTGCCACCCCCTCGCACCAACTGTTCTACATTGAGATAGATGATTCGTAAGGCTAAGGAGCGGCCCTAGAAGCTTTTGTAAACGGAAACGTCGACGGGCTAAGGAATCGTCTATATACTGAAAACCCACTGTAGTGCATCCCCTATCTCATATCCAAACCCACCCTTACGATCCACCCCCCCCCCTCCGTATTCAACCCTCGTCGCTTAACCTCCCGCAACACGAAAGTTACCGTGTACCCAGGAAACGCTTGAGAATCAGCCTTAATTCACGACTCCCAACCGACTGCCAAGATTCGCGTTACCTTTCAACCCCCTACGGATCCAGGAAACCACCCTCATCCCTTACGAAATCAACCACGTGCATATCACTTACTACCAGTAATAGCTGAAGACACTGGGTACGATCGGTACGTCGATCCACTTGGTCGCCGTGCAAGCTCAGAGAACTTTTCAGATCGTATCCTCAGGTCCGAACCCAATGCATATAGGGAGCAGCACGTGGAGGTGGGTCAATCAGCAATGGGATAAAAGTGCCCAGTTGGAAGGTCCAAAATGACTCTGGGCAGGACGAGGAGCGGGGCCAAGAGAGAATCTAGGCATGGCAATAAACAATTACTTAAGGCACTATTACACAGGGGCACACCCACGCATTAGCCAGAGTAGAAGGCCGCACCCATCCGAGCCTGGGTGGGGCCTGACTGTTGCTCTCTGGTTGCTGATTTTTCAAACTGCTCTCTCTCTCTCTCTCTCTCTCTCTCTCTCTCTCTCTCTCTCTCTCTCTCTCTCTCTCCCCTTCATATCCTTTCTCGTGTAAAGCGACACAGACCCTCTCTCTCTAGCTATCGTACACTTGATACACGGTTGTTACCGCAAACAGGGTATATACCCCATGCGTGTCGACATGCCTACGTAGACCGGCAAAAAAGTCACTCCGCGTGTCCACGTCGATCATCCCCAGCTTTCTTCAATGTTATACCCTAGCTCTGAAATCATCCCTTTATCTATATGCACAGTAGACCCTACCTAGGTATTGATGTCTTTCGAGAAAACGCACGTCTCTAGGTCAGGTTAGTACAAAGCCGGTCATGGAACTTGGCTCCGTTAAAAGCCCATGGGAGTGACTCATATATCTGTCAAAGTATATAACCAGCTATGAGTTCATTCGCTATTGAATTAGCAAGAGAACGGAATGGCGATAACGAAAGGATCTTTGTCGATTGTGGCATATAATTCGGAGTGGATACTAATTATATAAAAGGGTCCCATCCCTTGCTACCACTATCGGAGAGTTTTATTATCAATCTGTATTATCGACTAAGCGCGAGGCCACGAGGCTTTGGGCTCGTTTATATCAATAAGCTCGCTGGTTATTGTGAGTCAGATCAGCTCCTGGCTCGCTCGGTAGCTCTGGACGTGACGCAATACGGCTAATCCAACAGTCGGGTGTTTTAGTGATTTTACTTGTTTCACTTATTTCAAAGATGGATTCCGTTCGCTCAGAGTCGACTGTGTCACTGTCAGGGGATTGAGGAGCGTGAGGTAGTCATTCATGGTCGAGCTACGTCTATCCCATACATTAGAGCCAGAGACAGGCTCTGCCTCCTAATAAGCTCGTTAGCTTGATAAACACACGGTATGCACCATGTCAGTACAGGCCACATATACACGTGTAGGTACAGGTGCAGGTATACGTGTATGGGACTGATAATAAAAAAATTATAGGGGGTGTCGAAATGAAAAAAATTCAGTCTGTTGAAAAGTTGTTCAAGGTCAGTGCTGATAATTTTCCGTAAATTCTCAGTGGTTCTTGAAGTGGAGCATTTTTTGGATACAGATATATATATATATATATATATATATATATATATGAGAGGTCCAGAAAGAGAGGGAGCGAGATAGTCGTAGGGTGGGTAAAACGGAGAGAAAAAAAATTGGTACATTATTCTCAGGAGGAACTCGGCGTCTTGTTGTGTAAGCAGATGGAAGGGATGAGCGTCGAGACGTGACCAACGGAAGTGCCGGTTGCCGATACATTTCCGGTCGGGTTCGCGAGCCACTTCGAACCAGTCTGAGTGCCGGGGACAATATGGTGGGCGAGGACCAGTTACACGCTACGTGCTCACGATTCTACGAGTGCGCACTATCTGGCCAAGTCCTCCGATACTGTTAAGAACGAGTACGAGGTGGTGTACGAAGTCGGAGCGTTGTCGAGGATGTGGATGATGTGCTCGAGGTTATGCTGGCAGACTTAAAGGAGTGCCAGGAAACGACGTGCTATTAGCTGCCGTAACTCTAGTCTGTACGGGCCAAGGATAATTGGACTAATGGTTTTTTGAAGGTTTGGTTCATGAATAAGAAGTCATTGGGTAGGCAGAGTCGACTCGGCCAACCTAGAAGCCTACGCGCCTACAGGAAGTCCGAGCGGCATGGGAATAGACTTTGAGAGAGGGAAAGATGACGGAAGGAGAAATAACAAGAGAATTAATGGCTAATCGAAAGATTATTTTAAAGAATTTGTTTTGCTTCGTTTGACAATTTTCTATCTTGATTCAAAGCTCGCTTGTCTTTTTTTTTCTTTCTTTCATTTATGATAGGGTTTCACCGTTGGCTTGTTCGAGGTGGTACCGATTGACATTGATTTTTGAATTCCGCGATGATTCCAGTTTTTTTAGACGAGGAAATACCAGCTGCTAACTATTCAGTAAAGCCTTCGGGTTCTGGTAGCTGGGATAATTCGTCAAATGGGTCTAAGAAATTTTACGTTACGTCACTGGTGACACAGTGACAACCGGGAGGATACACCAGGCAAATGTCTACAGGGTAAACTAAGCAACATCAGCGGAGCGGATCAAAGTCTAGGAATCGGTGAGTAACGTTTCTAACTAGCTGCCCGGTTCACTTGTCCAGTATTCACGGCGGCAGGTTGGTAACTGGTAACCCCGAGAGATACCTAGAGATCAATTCGGTAGTAGATGAAGACAGTGACGTGGATCCAACTGGGGATGATCGTGAGAAGGTTGGATTCATCCCTTACAGGAAACACGCCCTAAACTGGTACCAGGATTAGCATAGAGATTGCTATCGGTACCAAGTGCAAGATCAGTGAGGATGGAGGTTCCTAGTCAGATGGTAGGTGTCATAAAAAATCCTAGCTGAAGACTCTGTAAAGAGTCCATAGAGAGTTTACTAGGTCATAAGAGGGGTTGGTGAAAGGGTCGAGGATGTAGAATGGAATGAACGAAGGTAAAAGGGGGAATGAGAGGTAAAAGGTAAAATAAGGCACTAGGGATAGTAAGAGAAGGACTGGGTTGAATGTTTACGAGTGAGACGTCAAGCCCAAAGCTTCACATAACTAGTTATGAGAGGTCCAGCATCCACTGAGGTCTATGGTTGTCGGTACGAGGTCATATGGTCCCTGGGGTAGAGGGTCCAGGGTGCCAGAGAGACGTTAGGACCCGTAAAATATTAAATTGGCAAGCGGCACCCTTTTTCCTGCAACCGCACCCTCCCCCTTGTCGCCATACAATCCCCCTGGACATAACCGAGGAAATCACTTGGAAAATCCACCAGGAATTCGTTATCATCCTCGCGTCCCTCTCTTCCACATGATTCCGAAGGTGAAATTTTTTTCTTTTTTTTTCCCAAAAAAAATTCCTACCGTTATCCCTTTATATCCACTTGTCACCGTCGGTCTATCCGGTCTAGGGAATTTCTTACTGAGAGAATTTCAAATGTCAAATATCTCAGGCAAAAAAACGTAAAAGAACTTTCCCCGCGGAGTTTACAACGCCGCCACTTTATAGCCACGAGGAAAGGACTTTCTGATTCCTGCTGCTCCGGTAACGAGATCGTTCAAATTATTTTACCTGGTGAAAATGAAATTTACCCGACGTACCAGGGTTCGCCACGAGTTCAATTACACTTTGCTCGATAACCAGCCGTCCAGAAAACAGCACTCGGTTTCACCTCAATTTGCACCAAACATAAAGATTAGCTGAATGCACACAGCATAGGAAACAGAGTGCTGGAAATCCTCTAGAGACAATTTCGACAAGGGCATTAATAAAAGGAAATGTACATATATATGTGTATATATATATATATATATAATCCTTCCCACATATCGGATAACTTTTGTCTCGGTATCTCCAAGAAATTATAGTAAATTTATGAAAGATTGATTTTCATGAATTATTTCAAATTTGTACAGAGGATTTGAGCCAGCTGCGTACTGTTCGACGGTGTACCGTCTCTATTGATCGAAGCTCAGAGAGGCATAGAGTTACAGGCCAGTGGCGTCAACCCTCGCCTCTCTCTCTTTCCCTCTCTCACTCTCTCTCACTCTATCCCACAGGATACCCATCCCACAAAAAGCCACAGATTCTCTCCTTGTCTCTCCCACTCACACTCTACACCCCTGCAGAATCCCACTCACTCTCTCTCTCTCTCTATTTTGTCCTGCACTATCCGAATTCCATTTCCGTCCAATTACAATTCATCCCCATTTCAAAGCGGTAGTCACGTGTTCATTTGCCAAGCGCGCGAAAACATTTATTTTTCCACTCCTCGTCAGTCATCTCAGATCATCGAGTCCTTCCACCATCTCAACCATCAAACCCGAAGACCCCCCCCCCCCCCCCTCGCGAACAGAACGACAATAAGAAGAAGTCCCGAAGGATACAGAATTCAGCAGGACTTTACCTACATTCCTTCCAAAGGAATATACACCCCCGGGAGCCAAAGATCCTCCCTTCGAAATGACTTCTCGACATCCTATTAAGAACCAAGTCGAGCTAGTAGAATCGGCCGGAGCATAGTCAGACGAAGAGACGCGTCAATCTATAGCAGTCGATAGTCAGACAAGAAGAAAAAAGGCTCCAGAAATTGCTCTTATTTTTCTCCTTTGAACAAATCGAAACTCAAGTGGATGACGCGATCGACCATGAAACAGCTAATTGGCTCGTTAAGCGATTATCCAGTTCCAATAGTGAGCTCCATAATATCTACGCCTTGAGACGCCTCGATACTTTGTTCTTAAACAGCCTTGAGATAATTTTGAAATTTTTTTCTTTTACGATACATTTTTTTTCTTCCTTGATATTCAAATAAGACCTAGACCATGTTCGGACGATCTACCAGTGTATCCAGGTTATCCCTTGTGTCTCTATGACGCAGCAACGGAGCCAGCCAGCTGGCATGCACAGCCAGCTAGAATTCTCTCTAGGTTTTCTACGATATAAAAATTCCCCCCCCCCCGGCGGGGGGGGGGGGTGGAAGGAAAAAAAAGCTCAAGCGGTGTTTACACGATGCTACCAACCAAGTTCGGATAGCTGGCACGGATCGATCTAAGTTTATGTGCTGCAACGGCGCCGTCCTTACAATTCGTGAACTCGCCTAGCAACAGGGAGCAGCGTACAAAGTTACCAACAAGTTTTACAAGCCGCCGCCGCTGCACTCGTCGATACCAACAAAAAGATATAGTTATAATTAACAAATAATTTGCAGCGATCTATCCGACGCCTTAACTGGAAATCGAGCGATTGGCAACAACGAGTCGTGCGCAATCGTCAATTTCGACGTCAACAAAAAGTCATTATCCTATTTTGTCATTGAGTAACAATAAGCTCGTTAAATCATCCAATTAAATCAGCCGCTTGAACGCGACTGTCTGAAACGTCAAAATGCCATTAAAAAAAGAAAATATTTCCCAATTTTCAAAACAGCGACAGTCTGAACCCTTGGAAATTTTTTTTTCTTAAATCCACCCTATATACAATATTCCCCGTACGCAATATTCAAGCTATTACGTTCTTCAGCTTCTTACCGAATTCCTACCAATTTCCGTTCCAAGCTTGATCTGACAAATGGACCATCTTCTACCTACGCGCCGTAACAGTCATTGACGATCTGTCAGGATTAATTAAGAATTTTTTTTTTCTTTTTCTTTCCTCCAACTACCAATATCTCTCCTACGTCCCATCTCCAAGTATATAGTACTAAGGTATAAAAGGCGCGGTGAGTTTCCAGAGCGCGATCAGTCTAGCACGACGACAAACGTCCCGATCAGCCACGTAATAATAAAGAGATCCAGCTTTATTCCGTGCCGAACCCAACTATAAAAAGATGTCGCAGAACGAGAGTAACGTCAGTGCCTCTCGCGAGAAGGATATGTCGACATCGAAGAGTAGCTCCCTCCTGAGATTGAATCAGGAGGGACGGACGGATTGGCAGGATCACGAGACGGACTCGGAGATCAGTGAGAACGATTTCCTGACGAAGGGTGCATTCCTGCTAACACCGAGTCACGAGCTGAGTATGGAGAAGGCGGCGACGATTTGTGAGAAAATGAATTTTCGGTAAGGAAAAGAAAAAGAAAAAAATAATGAAATACCTGCTTCATAACTTGTCTGAGGGATGTTTTTTTTCCGCTCTTTCTCTCTCTCTCACGTCCTCCATAGGGGTGCCTTCTCCCTAACAAAAACTGCAACCGGCATACTTTTCAAGTTCAGCAACATCGAGGACTTTCAGGCGGTTTACAAGAAAGGATTTCACAAGGTGACCGGGGCGCGTTTCTATAAAAAGGTATATACGATGAACCTTCGTTGATCTTGCATACCATTCGTATATCGTATAACCGCCAATGGTTGTATAATATACAGTTACAAGGTAAAGCACGAAATACCCTATATAAATCCTAGGGGATTTTCAGGTGGCCATACCCTGCAGACCAGCCAAGACGTTCACGGTCTACGTGCTGGACGTACCAGAGGAGCTACCGGAGGATGACATCAGACACGCTCTCTATAAGTACAGGTCGATTGTGGAGGTGACGAGGCTCCCACTGAACACTGGTACAGTGTGTAAGTACTTGGATATTCTCTATGATAGAGCCACTGATAAATTAGATTGGTGAACTATCCAGTGAAGGCGATCAACGAAAAAGTGAAGAACGACGCGCAAAATTTAAACGAGCCGGCCACCATCTACACTGGTCCACCAGTGATCAGGGTCACTCTGGCGAGCGTTGACGAGACTTCAACCTTGCTCAGCCGTGGATTGGACTTTTACGGTGCGACGTACTTTCCAACGGAGACACCGCACCCCTCGATTCAACCCTTGACCAAGTACAAAGCGAACAAGTGGGTAGATCCTGCGATGGCGTAGTATCTTTTTTTTTTCTTCCAGATCCTAATACTTTTTCATCCTCAGGTGGGTCGACATGGCAGCGATCGGAACAGGTCAGCGAGTTCGCGACCTTCTTCCGGTATTTGATAACGCGGGATTCAGCAAATTACCACCCCCGGCCAGCCGAGTTATCAAACCCCCGCGAAACTGATCCAACGTAGATCCGGGATTGGACAGATCGATGAGATCAAACGTACCGCCTGTTAATATGGGATCGGTACCCGAAACGAGAGTGGATCTTTATTTCTTGCTGCAAGAGACTTCGAATATCCTCACACCCCCCCCCCCCCTCTCTCCCACACATCCGAGAGTAAATTTTTTAAAAATTAATTAATTCGCCTGCTACTAATTACGTAATAACTGGCACCAGCCCACGAAGTACGGGGCATGGATGTATACAACATATATATATTACATTGATAGGAAGTAATTAAAATAACACGTAGGCCAACATCGACGATTGGTCGTTCCTATGTCATCCCTTATCTCTTGTCACCAATCGGTGTAATATTTCCTATATATATAAACTCTCCATCTAATTTCGATAAATAATTACACTCGCCAAGTTCGAAACTGCAATAATCGGGCTATCGTTCCTAAACAACCTTCTTCGTTCCTTAGTCTAGGCCACTTTTCATCCCCTATACATATTTGTGTGATATACATGTAAATGAAAAACTTACCTAACGAACTCCCGTGGCCATACGTTAGTAGAAGAGCGTCGCACGTAATAAAAAATTTCCGAAAAATAAATAAAATAAAATAAAGTCCAAATTACTCTTGTACAATTTTTCACTCGAAACGTTATTCCCCCACCCCTCTGTATACCAACGTAATCCTTCCTTGGAAACGCGTCCAAGATAGCATCCCCTATGCATTTCCACATGCGCACGGGGTACCGTGAAATTCTATGGCAGTACTAACGATAAAGGTAAGTTAGGGAAATGCATCGTTAGTACTATTGCTAGTCCCGTAATAACCGTACGAGCGTCGGCGCAGCGCTAGGGACTGCTAACTACTAATTGTTACCAACTTAAACGTTACTGAAATAGCAGCAACGATGCTCGAGAGTGGTAGGATACACTACCCTTAGCGACATCCTAATCGCTGAAACGAATCCCCGTACGCGCGACTGCCCCCGCCTCGCCTAATAATCCTGCTTCGTGAATGGAGGGATGAAAAAAGAAAATTTTAATTACACGCGACGGCGCTGCCGGGCGTCGCGACGTCTAAAGGTAATTCTAGCCAGTTCTAGATTCTGATTCCCTTGTCTTTTTTTTTACTTCGTCTTTCTCCGTCTCCTTACCGCCCTTCGCGTTTCTTTTCTACCCCTACGCCGAACTACCATACTAGCCCCCCCCCCTCGCCGCTGCTGCCCCCTCCCGGACTTTGGACGATCTATCATCCACCTGAAAGGGTCTTATCCGCCATGAGACATGGCCGTAGGAGAGTATAAGCAATTCTTGGGGAATGCGATTACGTCCCTCTGTACCCTCTAGGGGATGAAGCCTATGTATAGTATATGTATATATATATATACGCAGGAGATGATTTGGAAGTAAATGCTATGTGGATGAAAAGGGGAGTCAGAGAAGAAGGAGAAAAAAGGTGCCTTGCACCCTTAGGCTGAGAATTAGGCGAAGAGGGGGTTCTTACAGAGAGAAAAAAAAAGAAAGAAATATCAGACCTTACACAACAGGTCATTCCCATGAACGTGTATTACGAAATTGTTTTTTCAAAATAAGGGATGTACCCGCGAGACTATTACCAACCACCCTGCAATTACAATAAATGCAATCGGTATCGGGTAATATTGGCGCGTCGACGAGAGATCCCATAAAGAATCTCGTGGAAGTTCTGGAAACGATGACGTATGGTTACGCGTAGAGAAAATGAAAAAATCAGTGAAGTAATGAGGGGTCGGCAAGGGGCGCAAGAGCGAAAGGGTAAAAGGGACTTGAGCACGAAAGGTTGGAAGAACGAGTACGGGGTGGTCGAGTGGCACCAGAAGTCGAAAGGATACGACGCGAGGGGATGTAAAATCGTAGGGAATCTCAGGGGGTGTCGGGTGGTGGTAAGATGGCGCCGATTAAAAATGTATATGGAGCGTGTGCTAAGTAGCAGCCACTCTAGGGTTGGTTCGATGCGACACAAGGGTGAAGAGGGAGGGGGAGTAAAGGGCCCGAGGAGAAGCAAAGAGTGAGGGAGGATTTGGAGGGGACGATGAGAGGCTTCCCCTCTCCCTCAGTCCTCTTATCATTCGCTCTACTCTCTCTCGCTCTCTCTTTCATCCACCCCCCCTCCCTTGTACCCTTTTGAATATTTCGAGAACGCGTGGTAAGCGCCTCTGAAGGGCTGTCTCTTTCGAGCTTGCGTTCCTAATCGCACTGAAATCATCTATATTATTATGGACCCTGTTTATAATGCATGGTTCTCTATCTTATTCCTTCAACCCTTATATTCTCTTAATGCCAGAAGCGTACCGTTATCTTTGGATTATGCACGGTCGGTGACATCCGCGACGACCTTGATAGCAGGAACATTGATGATAAGAAATTGTCTGAGAATCTATGACTTGTGAGAGAGAGAGAAAGAGAGGTGAGCTAATTTTTGAGACACCCGTTAGCGACTTCAGTACTTGAGGAGGGGGGGGGGGGGGTGGAAGTAGCTGAGAAAGAGACGGGGAGACTAGGACCATGAGGAGGGAAGAAGAGAAAGGTGGTTCCAACAGAGAGAGAGAGAGAGAGAGAGAGAGAGAGAGAGAGAGAGAGAGAGAGAGAGAGAGAGAGAGAGAGAGAGAGA